>JAFBJU010000683.1:4817331-4877515 GCA_016785305.1 Colistium nudipinnis | reverse complement strand
TTTCTGTCTTCAAAAATGTGCCAAAAAAACGCCTTACTATAGCCTTACCGTCGGCCCAAAAATTCAAAATTTTCAAACATGTCGAAAACACTCGAAACTCGCACAGCAGCATCGGCAGAGCTTAAAAATGGGGTAGGTGCAAAAATAAAGTGAAAAAAGTTAGTACGTCCTAGTTTTTTGTGACTTTTTTGTTGTCCAAAATGTGCCAAAAACGCCTTACTATAGCCTTACCTTCGGCCCAAAAAGTCAAAATTTTCAAATATGTCGAAAACACTCGAAACTCGCACAGCAGCATCGGCAGAGCTTAAAAGTGGGGTAGGTGCGAAAATAAAGTGAAAAAGGTGAGTACCTCCTGGTTTTTTGTGACTTTTTTGTCGTCCAAAATGTGCCAAAATACGCCTTACTATAGTCTTACCTTCGGCCCAAAAAATTCTAAATTTTCAAATATGTCGAAAACACTCGAAACTCGCACAGCAGCATCGGCAGGGTTTAAAAATGGGGTAGGTGCAAAAATAGTGTGAAAAAAGTGATTATGTCCTAGTTTTTTTTTACAATTTTGTCGTCCAAAATGTGCCAAAAAACGCCTTACTATAGCCTTACTTTCAGCCCAAAAAGTCCAAATTTTCAAACATGTCGAAAACACTTGAAACTCGCACAGCAGCACCGGCAGAGCTTAAAAATGGGGTAGGTGGGAAAATAAAGTGAAAAAAGTGAAAACTTCATCGTTTTTCTGGACTTTTCTGTCTTCCAAAATGTGCCAAAAAAAGCCTTACTATAGCCTTACCTTCGGCCCAAAAAGTCAACATTTTCAAACATGTCGAAAACACTCGAAACTCGCAAAGCAGCACCGGCAGAGCTTAAAAATGGGGTAGGTTCGAAAATAAAGTGAAAAAAGTGAGTACGTCCTAGTTTTTTGTGACTTTTTTGTTGTCCAAAATGTGCCAAAAAACGCCATACTATAGCCTTACTTTCGGCCCAAAAAGTCCACATTTTCAAACATGTCGAAAACAGTCGAAAGTCGCACAGCAGCACCGGCAGGACTTAAAAATGGGGTAGGTGCGAAAATAAAGCGATAAAAGTGAGTACGTCCTACTTTTTTGGGACTATTTTGTTGTCCAAAATGTGCCAAAAAACGCCTTACTATAGCCTTACCTTCGGCCCAAAAAGTCAAAATGTTCAAATATGTCGAAAACATTCGAAACTCGCACAGCAGCATAGGCAGGGTTTAAAAATGGGGTAGGTGCAAAAATAGTGTGAAAAAAGTGAGTACGTCCTAGTTTTTTGTGACTTTTTTGTTGTCCAAAATGTGCCAAAAAACACCTTACTATAGCCTTACTTTCGGCCCAAAAAGTCCAAATTTTCAAACATGTCGAAAACAGTTGGAACTCGCACAGCAGCATTGGCAGAGCTTAAAAATGGGGTAGGTGCGAAAATAAAGTGAAAAAAGTGAGTACGTCCTAGTTTTTCTGGATTTTTCTTTCTTCCAAAATGTGCCAAAAAACGCCTTACTATAGCCTTACCTTCAGCCCAAAAAGTTCAAATTTTCAAACATGTTGAAAACACTCGAAGCTCGCACAGCAGCATCGGCAGGACTTTAAAATGGGGTAGGTGCAAAAATAAAGCGATAAAAGTAAGTACGTCCTAGGCCACATTTTCAAACATGTCGAAAACGCTCGAACTTGCACAGGAACATCCGCAGTGCCTAAAAATAGGGTAGATGCGGTAAAAGTGAAAATACCATAGTTTTGTTTAGGACTTTTTTTGCCGATCAAAATTTGACAAAAAACGCCTGACTATAGCCTTATATCGTCCCAAAAAAAACAAAAAAAAAAAGAGTAAACGCATTTAAAAACACTTGAAACATGCATGGGACCGTTGGCAATGTCGGAAAAAAATATGGTAGAGGTGGGGGGGAATTTTTTTTCAAAAAACGTCATCTTACAGCATGTTGTCCGAGAATGTAAAAAAAAAAAAGTCAATTATGCAAAAAATGCATTACATGGTCAGACATGTTTATTTAAAAAAAAGTCAATAATGTTTCTCTCCTTTTTAATACCACAACATATGCACTTAAGTTAAGCACCCTATCATACAAAATCATCGACGAAAAACATAGTGTAAAACACTTTTTTTCCCCTCCACCAGCGAACATTGAGAAACAAGCATGGAATCTGTGTTTACCTGTCGCTGCACCTGGAGGCCAGAGGCGACAGAGGACACTCGGGTCGCGGGCTGGAGTCTTGGTCAGGCTGAGGAAACGCTGCAGAGTTTCCTCTTGCTAAAGTTCAGTCTCTGGATTGGCATTCCATCGGGACATCGAGAACTGCAATGTCACGGGGACTTGGCTCCACACCGGACTCCGCCATTGTTACCAAGGTACCGGGGGGAAAGCACGAGAGGAGGCGTCTGCTTGGTGATCAACGATAAGTGGTGCTCTGACGTGGGATTGATTGCTGACCTGGAGCCCCTCGTGGTCGGATGATCCCCGTTGTCTCCCCGCGGAGTTTACGTCGCTCGACATCGAGAGAGCAGTGTACGTGCCACCTCAGGCCGACATGCACGCGCTGAACGCGGTGATGGACAGGTCGGAGAGCTCGCGCTCGGAGGCGGTTAATGTGGCAGCAGATTTCAACAACGCCATCCGGGCAGGAAGTCCTGCCCAGAAACTTCCGGCACTTCAGCCTTTCCGACGCGTGGTGAGTACGTGCTCGGCCATGTGTACGCTCCTGTTCGGGATGCATACGAAGCCCTCACCCCCGCCCGGCGTTCGGCAAATCAGATCCCGACTCAGTTCTGCCACTGCCTTCCTATAGGCCGAAAGTGAAACGTGACAGCCCGGTAACTCGGACCCTTCGGTCGAGGCCATTTCCCTCACCCCCTTCACACTGCCCTCACCTGGACCAGGGAGACACATGTGTGACTACAGCTCGGCATCTAAGACGATTGTTCCCTGGAGGCTCGTCACAAAGCCCAGAGATCCGGGGCTCAACACCGCCCTCTGTGACAGGATCCTGTACTGCCTGATCGGCAGACCCCAGCCGGAGGATTGGCAGAACCACATCCTTAATCCTGACTCTCAACACCGGTGTCCCCCAGGGCTGAGTGCTCGGTCCTCTCCTGTACTCCCTATTTACGCATGACTGCCATCAGCATCATCAAACCTGCTCGGCCTGATCACGGCGCACCGGGACGTAGCTGCCATCCATGGAGGAACTCTACACCCGGCGGTGTAGGAAGAAGGCCGACAGCATCATCAAATACTTAAATCCCCCCAGCCTCAAAATGTTCTGCCCGCTGCCATCTGGCCGACGGTTCCGCTGCACCGGACCCCGCTATGTGATTGTTATGTGTATGATAATTAAATTCCTGGATCTTCTTCAGTTCCTGAAGAAAAAAATCTTGAATCATGAATACACCAGCATTTTACCAAAAAGGTCACAGTATAGTATGTCGTCCAAAAATGGCAAAATACTTGATGAAAATGTGAATAAAAAATTGGGAAAACATCATATTATAGTATGTCGACCAAAAATATGAGAAAACATAATAGCTTGATATGTCATTCAAAATAAAAAATGTCGTAGTTTAGTATGTTTTCCAAATTTGACTAAAAAACGTCATGGTAAAGTATGCCATCTATAAATTCACAAAACATCTTAATAGAGTATGTCCCTGTAACTAAAAACATCATAGTACAATTCGTTGTCCAACATTTGACTAACAACGTCCTAGTCCAAAGCAGATACAGTTGTAAGATTAATTTAGATTTGTATATGAATTAGTAATTTTATCTAATCTTAGGTATCTTATTTGATCTGTTCGCTGTTATTTCTCTACATATGGAGTTGCCCTTCTTAAGATGTGCCTAATAGCCTTCAATGTATCGTTGAAATCGGACAAATGCAAATTTTCTTTCCGCTGGAGGGGAAATCTTCTGGTTACCATGCAGATGGAGAAATGCGTCAATTTTCAGTTCAGACACTTTTGTGCACTTAACACCTAATCCACTCCGCATAAGTTTTGTGTGTATGTATAAATAATAGAAGCCCTTTTCAAAATTGTATTCATACCACTTGTGTTACATTAAGAGCTGAGAGCCGTGTCCCAGAAACTGGTGTGCATCCAATTTAAATTAATTTTGAGTTTGTATTTTGTGTTTTATTAATGACATGTAATGCAAGGAGCCACTTAAAAACTCCCTCAAGGCTTTTGGGCTCCTCTCTCTATATTCACAACAGTCTTCTAAATTGGCCCATTACAGATCATACGTATTATTACAAATACACATATACTTCAATGCTGAAAGAGCAAGGACAACAGATTACGTAAACCTCTCGGTGGTTCTGCTTGCATGAGTCCCCAAAAAATACTGAAAATGATCATAAATCAACGTAGAATGAAACAAAAACAACAGATTCAAAAAATAAATTGAGATCCCTGAAAATGATTACGAGTACAGGTCATATGATCCCCTTTGAATAACATCTCCTTTCATGACAGCTCCCTGACTACCGCTTATTAATATAAAGGAAAATCTCTAACCTTTACTTCCAATTAATTTAATAGTGAGATGATCTTTGAATTCATGCACAAGAGATGATTGGATTGCACCATTCACAACAGCTTGTCTCAATGAACTTCCCTATCCTATTTACTGAACATCCGATTTTAGAAAATAACATATTTTCCTCACTTTTTTTGGATACTACTCCCTCCCTTTATATTATTATGCTGCCATTTGAATCTCCCCCCGCAAAAGTTACAATTGTCTTTTTAGAGTCTTTTTTTAATATTGTGTACCGTCTTCCATACGATGTAGATGTTTCTCGTTTTCGACATTTATGTTCTTTGTTTTTTTGTATACACTTTGTCTGCAAATAAACCACAAATGGCAAAAACGCCACCTGAAGAATTGTGCTAAGTTAACATTTTCTCCTTAATATTCATTATTCAGAGTATACACCAGTTTGAGAGAAAGAGATGCAATATTTATTGACAGTAGCAGGGGGCAGTGTTGCTGTTCCTGGTGGCCTTGGCTCAGTGGAATGACTGGCCTATACAGTTTGCATTTCCTCCAGGACGCTCCGCCAAATATGGCATGAAATAGTTTTGGATTGGACATCTTTGTACTTTAACTGTCACCATTTCAAATCTCAACCGTGCCGAGCAGTGACTGACAGTATATACAGTGGACTGGGTGGTATGCGGTCTTAAGAAATAAGTAGTCTGTATAGAGTTTTAATCCTCTTTAAGACTCCTATCCATCTCCAAATTTATATCTAGGGGCCACGCATCCCACTGCTCTAAGTTGTACTTGTATAACCCACTTCTCCAGCAAACTGATCAAATTATTCACTGGAAAATCAGATTAATTGGCCTAGTTATGCTGTAA
Source organism: Colistium nudipinnis (assembly GCA_016785305.1). Lineage (NCBI taxonomy): Eukaryota > Metazoa > Chordata > Actinopteri > Pleuronectiformes > Rhombosoleidae > Colistium > Colistium nudipinnis. The sequence continues at coordinate 4,872,123 of JAFBJU010000683.1, read as the reverse complement.
AACTAGCTTCAGGTCAATGATTTGCTAGATTCCAATGATAAACTCATTACACTATAAAGCCAATTCAGGGACAAGCAGCATGAAGAACTGCGTTGTAGATTAATCACCATCAAAGGTCAACATGCGTTTAAAATTGACTAAGATGCTATCCATTTTCATCAGAAGGAAGTGCACAGTATATATGAAACCTATAATGCTCATTACATGCATTTAAATTGGTCTGTCCTAATTACTAATCAGTCTCTTGTACCATTAGAGATGGAAATTAGAAATACAAAACAGACCCCTGGGCAACATTAACTTCGAATATTTTAATGTTGCTTTTTATGCATTTTGTAAATGAAAAACATACAACTCTTGGGACACTGTCAAACACTAACATATTTTAAAAGCAGGATTCTCACCTCTTATTTCTCAAGCTAAAAAGCTGTGGAAGACGGTGCAACACTCAAGTAACAACAATTGTTCGTGAATAAAACAGTGTAGTGTGATGCATTTTTGTTCAACTGGCTTTCCCCCCCCAAAAAAAGAAAACTAAAACAAAAAACTATACTGTTTATTTTGCTATGCCCCAATCAGAATATTGGCTAGACCCTTCAGTGATTCTTTCTTCAGTGATTCCCGCCCACCTCTCTGGCAGCTTACCGATTTACATTTGAGCATAATGCAAGCATTAGAGGAGGCACAAGGCAGCCCTGATAAGTTACAAAGTGCTCCAGGGGTAAACCTCGTAAGAGAGGGTTTGGAGTTATTTACAGCGTTCAAATCCTTCAAAAATTCATGTCTGCAGGATGAGATTGGTTTTGCAGTTGATGCTCTGCACACAAAGCAAACACAATACACATGGAGGGTGTTTAGCTGTAAATGACCAGATGACATTAATTCTAATTGACTGATCCCATCCCATGCTTAGGACCGGTGTCTGTGATACTACTCAGGACACAAGGGTCCTGTCAAGGCACAATGTTACGTGTACACAAAGCAACAAAACAGAAACACTAAGGTTGGCTTAGGAAATGAGGAACACAGAGGAGGAAAAAAAAAAAAAAAAAACATTTTTAAATGCTATTTAATTTTCAATGAAGCAATACTTTAGTTGCATGGCATTTTCTATTCAAAGATATGTTTGGATTGTGCAATTCCCATAATAAGAGTGCTCAGAAATTGCAAAGCCATTACAAAGGAGGTTAAAGGCAGTGGAATTCCGTCTTATCAGAAATGCTTTCTGTACAGTTGTTCCATTTGAAATGCATTTAATTGCAAATAGAAAAGAAGAGAGAGAAAGCCAACAATGCGAGGGGCTGAAGCATTTTTCTCGTCCGCTTTGAGTGAGCGTATTCAAATCTAAGCGGGCAGACAATGAGGGAAAGGAATCGTGCTCTGAATAGGCTCTCTCTCTCCTTTTTATTCCCAGGCCAATCCACAGCCCTCTTCCTCTCTGCTGTTAGGGGCGGGGCCCTCCGCTCGCGGCTCAAACTTCCTCGCCGCCGTCTGACAACATATCACCTGATAGCACAGGAACGGCATACATGCAATCACTATTCCTCCCGTCACAGCGAGAGACCTGTGTGGGAGGCCTGGGGTACTCCGGGGGAGTGTTGTCTACGGCATCTGCGGTGCACACTCAAAGTTGACGCGCTTTCTCACAGAAAGTCGTCCGCTTGTTTGGCAAGGACACCGCTCCTGACTTGAGACAGGCCTCGCCAGGCCCCTTCCTCTGAGGTCACGGCCCGAGCCGAGACCTGCGACGAGGGGGAGGAGTATCTGGGGATCATGGGGCACAAAGTGCCTCGAAGCCTGTGCCTTTGTTGGGGCGAGCTGGGGGAGAGCACCCCCAACAGATATGCTGACAGTCTCATAGGAGCCGGGGAAGTTGAAGCAAGAAAGTGCACCCTTCAAACTTTCCAGTGCAGTGCTAGGAATTCTATTTCTTCTCAACAAAGATTTATACATATTTATACAAGCCCAAATACTGATAGGAAGGTGGTAGGGGGAAAAAAAAATATTGGAATTGCAGAGGTAAACTATATGTAAATGCCATAAAGTAATAGACTTGTAGTGCAAATCACACCATTTTATCTTTAATTTTGCTTTCGTACCCCCCCCCCCCCCCCCCCCCCCCCCCCCCCCCCCCCCCCCCCCCCCCCCCCCCCCCCCCCCCCCCCCCCCCCCCCCCCCCCGCCCCGCCCCCCCATCCTCTTTCCTCTGGCTTAAAGGTGCATCAGAGATATGCATTTAAGCATATTCAGAACACGGGGCGTGAAATTAAATGTGTGGCAGAGTGAGAAAAATATACAGACGCTGGAGATGCCTTAAAAATAGTCATTTATGCAGATGGAGAGGAGTGAAATCATTTGCAATGGGATGACCCTCTCTCCAAGCATTTCTCCCCTCACTGTTCTTCCCTAATCTTGCACTGTATCTTCATTTTTCATTGAACTCGCCAGTTTGCTGCTAAGCAGCCTTGTAGATAAGGCAAAGTGCTAAAAGGAGACGACAGAAGGAGCTCAGTGGGCCCGTTTCTATTGCACTTTCACCCAAGGCAATGGGCAGAATTTAACGGATTCCTTCCAACATATGTTTTTGCCAGATAAGTAAACAGTGTGTGTCGGAAATGAAAAAAAAGCATTTGCAATTTAATGACATTACAGCTCCCAGCTTAGCCCGCCGTGCTGCGAGGCGAGGAGCAGAGAAAGGGGAGAGCGGAAGAATGGAACCGGGTGTCATCAATGTTTTTTTTTCTCTCTCTTTCCCCTTGCAAGGAGCAGCACTGAATTCTTCCTATTCTTTTCACACCCCTTCCCCTCTCCAACCCTTCGTGCTATTTTGTTCTCTTGCCCATAGTTTCCTCAGCTTTGTCGGAATGAAATTATCTATTATTTTATTCCGAAAAATTGCCATCCTCTGCCATTCTCCACCCCCCCCCCCCCCCCCCCCCCCCCCCCCCCCCCCCCCCCCCCCCCCCCCCCCCCACACACACACACACACCTCCAACATCTGATTTTCTCCGATTTTCGAAGCTAAGATATAGCCACCCTGGTACCCTGACTCTCTCTCTCTCTCTCTTTCGCTTATTCTCCTGCTCCCTCGCCCTCCTCCCTTACCGCCCTTTGTCTGGCTTCATCAAAGTGCAATGGATGGCACAATAAAGAGGAGCAAGTCCCCGTGTTGTCGTAACATTCACACCTGATATGTGGACCAGTAGTAGGTGATGAGTTGGAGGGACAATCGCCCTCGGAGTCCATATTTCATTGGCAGTAAACGATCCATCCATCCAATGCGAAACCCAGTGACTTTCCTCCTTTCTCCCTGGCGGCTCACCGACAGCTGCCTTATTATAGGAGGCTAATTGTGCAGGAAAGCAGATTATGAGGGTGGTAGGATGTACTCCTTGACCATGTGCTAATGTGATGACAAGTTTGGGGGACCCTCTAAGCAAAAGGCGTCGCACGCCAGGGCACTTTTGGCACTAGCTATAATCTGCCTTTGGTATTAACTCAGCAAACCGGCTTGTTTGAGTATGGATCAATCGCTCGCTCATTATTTTTACAAGAAAGCTTTATATTCAAGGCGCTTTCCTGGTGTTGATCTCTCATTAACCATGCTATGTAAATGCACTGGCAATCCCTGTGTAAGGGATACGTCACCCCGGGGCCCAGGCTTGCAGAAGCATGTTAAGGAGAAGAAGGGGCAGGAAATTTGGGTCAGCTGCCGTCGCCAAAAGTTGAATTTCAGGTTTTTTCGCTTCAAGCCCCCTGCTCAGCTTTTCTCTGTTAATGTGTTTTTGTTTGGTGATGTTATGTTTTAAATGTCAGCCCTGGAGCTGTCCAGCAATTTAGGAGGCACAAAAAGCCCTGGCTCAGTATCGCTTCCAAGCGTTCATGTTACCTCCGTTTTGGCCGCTGGCTGCAACATTACACACGCTTCATTCACCCGTGGTCCTCTATCACCTCGGGAGTGCATAGACGTGTACAGGTAAAAGGTCGGACAGGGTCAGGCGGAGGTGATACTCTTACAGGACCAATGGAAAATGCCTGGTTTCCTTGATTTCATGTGAAGCGGCGAAATTGCGTCGCTAGCAGCCTGCAACCAAACTGGCGCGTTTATCTGAGCAGAAAAGGACCTGACATGTGACACCGGATCTTGCATCTGCATGAATTGAATTAGCTGTCACGATGCATTGTGCATCAAATTAAGGGGGGGAATATTTCAACTTGTTTACTCATTTTCGTGCGCACGGGCACAAACATCCAACAATCGGCGGTGCCTGAAAAGAGCTCGCGAGGCCCGTGGTGTAAGCGACAGAGGATTCTGCCATATTTGGCTTCACCGTGCACCGGCACGGTGAATGACGCAGCGGGAAAGCGAACCTGACAGCAGCAGGCATCGGCTTGGCATTTCTTTTTGCGCCCTACATACATAAATCTCTTGTTATTGCTCTGTGTTAGCCGTGTGTATTTTTACACCTGTCTGCCCTAATATCAAAGTGGAGAGGGTTGCTTTCAGAAATTCAAGTTCATTTGTGGCCCCTGTAAGGATTTGTATGGGTGCCATCTCTTTGACGCGCGGGAAAACAGGGCGCTATTCCCGGGCTGCGTTCCGTTTTTTTGCAAAGGGCTGTCAAAGGGCTGACACCGCTCCACTTGACCCATTTTATTTCTAATACAAACATCTCCGGTGTGCTTGAATTAACAATTGAAAAGTTCCAGACTTTTCCGTGGCTGCCTTATGTGTCGCGGGCACTAGACTGTTCAGTGTAGTACGTTGCCATTCTTTATTGGCGCCACGCTTTTAATTGCTATTTAGACAGCTACTTATTTTGTGAAAAAGAGGAGCATGAATAAGACCTATCTTCCGCGTGGGATAATTAATAAAACATTTAGCGATGAGAACCTCTCAATGGAATAGAAGCGAGAGAGAGAGAGAGAGAGCGCGGAGAGAAAGAGACAGAGATGGCTCTGTGTCTGCAGGTACTTCAGCGGCTCGTAGCCTTGTAACATTTTTGTTTGCGGCGCAGTGAGAGCGAAGGCCAGACTTTTTGATTGCTTTCCCCGTCTCACATCTTTTTACGGATCCCCTTTCTTCTGACACACAAGCGCAAACAAAGCAAGAATAAATGCAATGTTCAAAAGCCATTACCTTCAGTCTAACCCCGTTCGCCGCCACAAAGACCATGGAACATTTCCACAACACAATGTGACTATAGGCACAGCGTTGTTGGTGTGGCTAAAGAGCATGGGATGTCTGGAGGACCCCTGCGTGTGATATCTCGTGGCGCCATTCATAATAGATTTGTTCGGAGGACGTACACATTGCTTCCCAATTAAGGTACGGAGTCATGCTCGTTCATCAGTATAACTAATGGCACGTTTCATGAACCAGACACGTTTTGAGATTAAAGTCATGTTTTGCCTGTGTTGCATTTCCCGCTCAATATGATAAGGTGGTCATACGAATTATTGCTGCGCCGTCATGGGCGTACATGCATTTGGGTACCCCATATTGTTGTTACTAAGGCCTCTATGTGGTTAGTCCAGTGCATTACAACAATGGCACACACACTCACACACACATAAACAGTTTTGTATTGTGTGTGTGTGTGTGTGTAGGTGTGTGTGTGTGTGTGTGTGAGGGGGAGCGGCGGGAGGGAGGGGGGGGTCTGACAGCTACAAACATGAAATCAGTGTCGGCTCTATTAAACAAAAAGCACTATCTGGCACTTGGAAACTAAATAACACAACAGCGGTGAAGAAATCACTCTTTGCAGTTCACAGAATAGTAGGACACGCCACACAACAAGGCCTCCCCCACCGGTGGAGACAAAACACAATTTTCCATTTTCCCACTGCCACATTCTTCCCCATTCCAACATTTCCGTACACGAAGATTAGTTATGGAGAGACATATCATTTGGCAATGATCTATTTTACCACTGTTAATTACAACAAGTCTGCAGAATTTGACTGCTAAACCGCGATACGACAATACAGGGTGTGAATCCCAAATCAAGCTTTGCTCACCCTAATCCTGTTAAAATGTAATAAATAATCCCTGTGAATTAATGTTGACAATATTTCATTTTAATAAGTTCTCGTAAAAAATCGAGAGAGGGAGAGAGAGAGAGAGAAAGAGAGAGAGAGAGAGAGAGAGAAAGAGAGAGAGAGAAAGAGAGAGAGAGAGGGTAAATTGATGGCATTATGGCTCACTCACTTCAAGTGCGGTTGTGAGTGTGCATGAGGAAATCATTCCTTCTCATTAAAGGTGCAATCTTCGAGCCCCCCAGATCTTTGTTGTAATAACTGGGGAAAATAATCTCTTTTATTGATAGGCACATGTAGCAGAGAGTATGCCAACTGACAGGTACTTATCTTTTTGCCTGTGTCCTGTGTTATAGACAGATATAATTCTTCGTGACTTCTCCCCAGGGCATCAGCTCTTCAACTTCATTATTTCTACTTATGATAGATATATTTTTCCTTCAAAACCTGAGAATTAATACGAGAGCCAGCAATCTCTGCCAGCGGTCATTTGGAAATGGAACAAAAAATGTCATGTCAGTTTAAAGAACATATTTTGAGGGCTCCTCGCTGGCATTATTCTAATTTATTGATGGATTCACAGAATAATCCTATGCCTCATGTTCCAGGTTATTAACTTAATGATTTCAGAGACTACCTAGCAGCTATAGGATATTTGTGAAAAAAAACTAAAACACTGCCAAACATTTGTGTCAACCCATAACATCTGTACTTACAAGATTCTGTATATATATTTTCAAGCCAGCCTTTGTGTGTCTGAGCGCGCCTTGTAAAATATGAATCCTCCTGAATAATACAGAATAAGAATATGAAGTTATTAGTGCAATGAGTTCCTTTAGACAGCAGTGGGAGCTTTAGAGTTAGACTGCCAGCTAAGAGCTTGAATGTCTCAGGCTTTGCACATTTCCTGATTTTAAATAGACTTGGATAAAACCAAAGAAAAGAAAAGTAACTATTGCTGACTTTACTTCCTCATTGTTTGCAGCTCTGTAAATCCCAATGCCATATGTTCAAAAATAATAATGAAAACTGCTAAATGTTTTCCTTCCAATATTTTCTTTTCACTGACCTTGTGCATGTGGAAGTATTGAACATGAAAGTGTTGAAGCAGTAACCGTTCCCTCTTACTGGACATTTAGGGAATGTGACAAAAAATTAGGTTATTGCACTGAAAAAGGGAATGTTTTATGTTTTATACATTTCTATGAAGAAAAAAAACACAATTTAATTGTTCGTATAAAGTCATTGGCATACATATTTAGAATCAAGCCATTTTTATGGCTGAATTTCTTTTTAATATCCGGGTCTCTGAGAGCCCAAATAAAATAAACGTACTATGATTTTTTTTGACATCAAAACTTGCAAACCTAAATCAGTTATTTAGAGGTTCAGGGGCTCCTGACAGACAGAGTTAGATTTCTGCCGTACACGTATTCTAACATCAGCAACATTGGCAATTTTTTTTTTAAACAATTTCATCAGCTTCGTTCGGGGTGTTTAAATTAAAGAAATGTAATTTTGATACGAGAAGTGCCGAGACATGTGCATTAACAGGCACTGATACATATTGGCAAAACTATGACATTGTTGCAATAACAATTAATGTGTTAATGCCGTGTAGCCTGGTGTGTGGTTCACTCATCTCAACTGCAACACTTATGATTACCTCCACAACCCCACAGCTCATCACATCCACCCACCTGCCCTCCACCTAATTCAAGCGTTACCCTCTCTGGGCTCCAGCAGGGGTCCATCGACATATTGCATTATGTACAATTAAACAAACTTGGACTTCTTAAAAGCAGAGTCAGACTTCAGAGGCTGTGTGGCATGTTTATAGGGATGGACTGTACAGTACACAGAGATTTCTCATTTCTCTTGGTGACCTTGGGCACAGTGACATGTTCCGTTTTGAGGCTTTGATTTGCCACGTTGAGGTGTTGCGGAAAAGGTGCAATGCAAGATAATTTTGGCATTTTTTTCCCCCCTCCTGGGAGCATAGAGAAGTCAGAAATACAGCAGCTCAAACTCAGGAGATTACAGGTAATATGGCACACAGCCTTCATAAACATTCTTGACCCAACCTGATCATACAGATATTGCTCCAGGAGAGACTTTTCACACTTTGATTTGCCTAAAATGAGCTGGAGAAGTCACTGATCAGACCCTTTGAGGTTTCTCAGAGAGAGACCAGCATCGGCTCTATATTGGACACAGCACACACGTGCTATGACAACCGGGGTGAGCAAGGAGCGGACTCTCTGCAAACAAACTGAGGAAAATATCCTCAAAGAGATGATATTGATGTATAATTCATGTCAGAAAAAAAAAAATCTGAAACGATCCATCTCAAGCCATTGAAGCCAGGTGATAATCCACATGCTCGTAGGGTAGCCCAGGGCAAATTAGGAATGAGGGAACCATTGTGCATCCCTCTAAGGTCAACATGGTTGAACTGGTGATACATATGTATGTTAATTTGCCTAATCTCACTTCTACAAATGTCTTACAGGCACATAAAGGGTTTAACACTGAGACATAATGATATCAGGGCATCAGGCGGGCGGGAGCTTATGAAAACACGAGGCAACCTTGGCTTTAATTCTTGCGTAGAAACCTTTATATCGACGCGTCTAGAGCGACAGCAAGACAGAAATGTTGCAGTTCATTTATTTCTTCTTGAAATAATCAATACAATCCTATTTCTTTTACCTAATTTAATATATAATATTTTAAGAAAGATGTTTTCACTAAGTGGGCCGGATTTTTGCCAACCATTTTTTGTAAATGTTATTCTTTTAACCATGAATAAAGCATTAGATAAAATTGCGTCATTTTGATCATTTCATGACTTTACCACCCGTTTCCCTGAATTAAAGAGGCACTCTTGTTGTATCTGTAAGTAAACGTAATACAAAAAACGGTGTTAGCAGGAGGAAAATACTTATATAACACTCATTAATTCTAATATTTTTCCCATAGCTTTCAACTTCATCTTCATGCAAATATTTATTTTTTTGATAGAAACTGCTAGGCTGTCAATTAGTTTGAATAAGTGCTTTAAATTAGATGAAAGTCTTCATTTCATCCAATCCAACATTTTTTCAGTGTGTCTGCCAAGATGTTTATCACTGTTAAGTTATTGATACTGATTTCAGCCAGTAAAAAGGAATCTTTCTAGAACAGCTGTGTTGTTACCTATTTAATAAAGCGATAACAACTTATTTTAGGACATTTTGAGGTGAGACAACAAAAGTCAAGAGAAGCCCGAGCAAAGGGGGAAAAATCACGATTTCTGTTTGGGGTATTTATTTTTGTTTGGATGTGAAACAACAATTATGAAACAATTTCCGAAAAAAAAAAAAAAAAATCAACTCCAGGTTTCGACTTGAGAAATGATATCCCCGCCCTGCTGTTGTAAGTATTTTCGCGTCAGGAATGGGGAAATATTTTGGAAGAAAAAAGTTGTCCCTCTCTTCTTTCCATAGTTGCATCTCCCCCTATCCCACTTAGCTCCCATCTTGCGGAAAGAAAAAAACAAAACAAAAAAAACATAGGCTATCTATTCAAAAGGCATTTAGTCCATTTCTTTCTTGGCCGGTAAACCTATTCATCAATTGTTCTGGCTTGTAGATTGCATTCTAATGCTAATCTAGCGTGTTAAATATCGTTTTGTTCTCCTTTCACCGTTTTGTCATTCAGTTTATCCAGTTTTGGCCACCCATTTTATTTATTTATGCGCCTGCTTCCATTCATGCGCTCATGTATTTTTTATTATGTTGTTTCACTGTCATGCAGTGTCAACTCACTCTATTCAATGTGGGCTACTTGAAGGGCTTGGAGGGACAAAGCGTGTACACATTGCAGTGCTATTCACTCCGGCCAGCTGGATCGGCTGAAAAAAACCTTGTGAAAAGAAATCCTCCACAATGGACACAGAAGAAGTGCACAATGCTAACAGTTTTCCAAATACCACTGATTGCTTTCATCACAATGAGGGAAAGCAGCCGCTTTTGCTGAGCTCCACTTCAACAAACAACACTCTCACAAAACCTCCCAACCCACGTTTTGTTCCCAGACAAAACCTCCTCGACCGTCTAAACGCTCCCAGAGTCGGGGGGAAAAAAAAGAAAAAAAGAAAAGTTTCTTTCAGCTTTCTTCCCTTTTTCTTCAAGAAAAGAGAAATAATAAAGAAACCAAAGAATGGGAAAGAAATGGCCGCCGAACTCATAATGCAAGTTCTTTCAGACTTGACGACCCTTTTCTGTGTTTTGAACAGAGGGCCACCGGATTTGCCCTTGTATGATACCTGAGATAATAATACTAAAAATGTTTGTACATTTTGTTATTTAGATTTGTCAACGTTCAAATCTATTTATTTTTCTGGCATAACATACAATTACAGAAATCGTCTAATTAATAACTGAGCAAGTGCAAAAAAAAATTTAACAGCCTGCACTCCGAGTTGCAAACAAAAAATGATGAAGTAAAACATTTTCAACGTTTCCTTTAAAACAAAACACCATTAAGTATAAATACCACAAATACTGACCGCGCCCCCCCCCCCCTCGGGCTGTAAAAGAAATAAAACACAAGTTCACTTGCGCGTTATTTTCGGGGGCAAGAAGGAAGTTCCGTGGAGTGAAGTGATCGGGGTGTTACAATGGAGAACATAACAGTGAAAGGGTTTAATTAACCGTGACGGAGATAATTATCCCTGGACTGTCCAAATTAGTTTTGCATAATCGCTCCGGTCCTTATGAAAAAAAAAACTCCCAGCGTAATCTGGGAGGCACGGTTTTGCTTAAATAACGCACATTACACGTTAGAGATCTAATGGGGGTTCAGATTCGGCGCACCCAGCACCCACACACTCAGAAAGCTCACACCTGCGCACGTGAGGTCATGTTCTCCCAAAAGGACACGGTGATCGGCATGCGGCCATAAGTGTCAGTCCCCCTTTCAGTTAAATTCCATGTATTTCATGTTTTTCTTTTAAACTTGCGAACGCACACAATCTCAGCTCGGGTTGTTTTAAAGCCTCTAAGACCAGCTTGTGGTAGTGTGTGTTTGTGTGTGTGGGAAAAAGAAAGCACCGAGAGGAAAAGGAAAGCTGGGGGGAGTGGGGTGGGGTGGGGGGGGGGAGAAAGCACCGAAAAAAGAAAGCACCGAGAGGAAAAGGAAAGCTGGGGGGAGTGGGGTGGGGTGTGGGGGGGGGGGGAGAAAGCACCAAGTTTTATCATCCTTCCTATTCACGATTAAAATTGGGATAAATAAGGTTTTGGCTCCTGATTACAATGAGCTGATTTAGATTTCCCCCCAGTAAAAAGGCTTTCACGGCGCGGACAATAGCGGCCTTTGGAGGATACCTTACACCTCACCTGGTGCTAAGGAGCAGGAGCAGGAAAAGTAAAGATAACAATCTTGTTCATCCCACCAAGAACAGCACAGCCGCGTTTCCCTTCCGTTTTAATCCGAATACCCTTTATTGTAGTCCTTTGCTCAACAAGTGAACAGTAGCAATTGGTTGTGGTACATAACGGAGGTTAAAGAAAACACAAAACAATACAAATTCCATAAGAGTTAGTTTAAAAAAACGTTTTTTTTTTTTCTTTTTTCTGCTGCACATGATACGAGGAGTGAGGGGGGGGGGGTGAAGGGGGGTCAAGGAAATGACAGCACTTGAATAAACTCCATTTGCATTCCGATGTGTACGTTTCTTAGCGTTTAGTCAAATCCGAAAGTTGCAAAGCACTGAATTGAATACCACCTTCGAAATAAATTACAATCCGTTTCATGTGCAAATATTACAGAACTAGTCTTGTCCTTTAAAAAAAAAAATAAAAAAAAATAAAATGCCGGGGTCACCATAGTTTTCCACTAAACAATAAATATTACAGACATCTATAAAACGGTTTAAAAACTCAAAATATACAGCGGATTTCTAGTGAAATACGCGGGGGTTCCTGGCCCTATCTCAAACACTAAGCCTATAACGGCAAATAAACTAGAGTCAATTTTATCTGTACACATTTACAGTCACTCAAGAGAGAGAGAGGGGGGGTGGTGTTGTGACAATCCTCCTTGATCCGTGAATTAGAACCCTACAACATGTCATCTGAGAAGAGATGCTGTGATCCGGTGATTAATATTGTCATTGTATAGGGGCTGCCCTTGGTTCCAACAGGTTAGTCAAGCAGGTGCAACTTGCAAAAGATAGAAATCGAGCAGGGATCCTTTCAAAATGAGTTTTTTTTTCTCTCTCACACAAACTGTTCCGATACCCTCTCCTCTCAAAAATGTGATGTGCATGTCCGCCATCCTTCAGTCCTTTTTCCTCCTCCTGGAGAGAGGGAGAGAGCGAGGTGCCGGCTGGGCCCATAATTCGCTTAGAGAGTTCTCTAAAAATAAGCATTACCTTAGATAAAGGCGTTAATCAATGTACATACACATGTGATATCTGAGACGACGAGCACTTCATCACATGTACAAGTGTGTGCATGCATAATAAAACTCTTGCATGAATAGCTTCTTTTTCTTTCTTTCTTTCTTTTTTTTTTTTTTTTTTTTTTAAGTTTTCGTTGAGTCTGTCTCTTTTTCTTTTCACATTTCATTTTCTCAGAAGTCCAAACAGAGGAGTGGTGGTTTATCATAACGCCGCAGCGTACGCGGGGTACGGTTCGAGTTGAGGTTTGCCCATGCCGGGCAGCAGGATGTAGGCTAAGGGCGGCTGCAGTCCCCCGGAGGGCCAGCCCGTACAGTTACACGGGATCATGTAGCCCGGGTTTCCGGGGGACGGGTGCGTGTGGGTGTGGGCGTGCGTCCCGCCGCCCGTCCCGGCGAACGCCGCGGCGCCCGGCGTCGGGTAGCCCAGCGGGGACGCGTAGGAGAAGGTCGGCGGCGAGAGCTCGGACATCTTGGAGCCCAGGTCGAAAAAGGAGTACGGGTTGGCGGACATGGCCGGGTTGAAGAAGACGCGCGCGGCCGCGGCCGCCGCAGCCGCCGCCGCCTTGTCCGGGTTGCCCAGCATCGAGTCGGAGAGAGCCGCGGCGGAAAGGCCGCTCACTTTGAGCGCGTCGTGCTCCCCGAGGTTGTAGGGCACGGGGAAAGAGAACTTGTCTTTCTTCATCAGAGTCTTCGGCTTCCGCCGGGGTCTGTATTTATAGTCTGGGTGCTCCTTCATGTGCATGGCCCGCAGGCGCTTGGCCTCGTCGATGAAGGGCCTCTTCTCGGACTCCGTGAGAAGTTTCCACTCGGCGCCCAGCCTCTTGCTGATCTCCGAGTTGTGCATCTTCGGGTTCTCCTGGGCCATTTTCCTGCGCTGGGCTCTGGACCAGACCATGAAAGCGTTCATCGGGCGTTTGACGTGATCCATCGGTTTAGACATGTTTGGCAAAGGCGCACTCTGGACAAAAAAAGAACCAAACATCACTGAATTGAGCCAAACAAAAAAAGAAACTTTGGGGGAGGAAGAAGAAGAAAAAAAAAATCACAAGCAAGACTCGTTCGGACAAGGAAATGTTGGATCATTCACTCGCCCATCCTCAGCATCCCACAGCTCGTGTTATTTTTGTTTGCCTATACTTACTTAAGAGTTCAATTCTTCATCCCCGCCGATGTTTGTGATCTGCCGAAAAAACAGTAGGTGTTGCGTCGTCCTTATGAGTGCGCGACTTGAGCTTTCTGTTTCATGGTGGCGTCCATCAGGGAAAGCCGAGCTACGCCTTGAGTAACCAGGAGGGAGGTAAACGCACACTGTCCTGTCGCCGGAGACTGTCTGCCACCACTCAGCAGCAGCGGCGTACACACAAGTGGATGAGAACTCCCGCGCGCCCCATGTGAAATACACGGGATTGTGTGGCAGGTAGTGAAAGTGCCACCGGCGCATGCGCAACAGCGCCGTACGGCTTCCGAGTGTTGAGCGATCTCTCTCGTTTTTTTTGTTTTTTTTAAATCCCACCCTGAGTTCGAAGAGAAAAGGGCATCTGGTATTCTATACATCTATATTAGTAGCCAGTGTTTTATTACGGCGCTGACCCCGCGGTTGCATTAATGAGTGCATTGGTCTGATTTAAATTTCTTCTCTAATAAACAACTTGTCCGAATAAGGAACTAGGCTGTTTAGATGAAATTCAATCGCGGATTTCTTTGCAGGGACGACGTGTGCACCTGACGCACCTGAACGGTAACAGTAACACAGTGACAATGTTTGTTAAAAGGTGCTGCAGCACACGGGTGCATGCTGGTCAAGTTAAGTCAAAAATGCCATTAAATCGGCGTAAGAAAAAGACTTGAAAAGCTTGCTGCCTTTCCCCCCAGAAATGTTGTTGTCATTACACGCCTAATCGCCTCTCCCTCTCTGTTCCATTTGTTTAATTAACAATCTGCCCAGCTTGAATCGAATGGTGTAACTCACCTTTCACGCCTGTCTCTCTTCCCCTTCCCCATCCCCATGGGTGGCACCACCGCTGAAAAAAAAGTGATGTGTGTGTGTGTGTGTGAGAGGGAGAGAGAAGGAAAGAGAGAGAGAGAGAGAGAGTAGACAAGAAAGGTAAAGAATGTCTTCTTTAATTTCCAGATATTGTGGCATTTTGACGTAAATACTAAATTGCTGAGGAGGTCTGAAGTGTTTCTAATCGCGCTTGGTGAAATTAATTACTTTCCTGAAATCCCCCTTTTCACTTTCACTTCAAAGGACTTTCCCAAGGGCAGCGAATCGACTACTGAAATTAGGTTGTCGAATATTCAACTAAGCAATTACACTTATCTGCAGGACTTGTTGAGTAAATTGTAGGTTTAAGTGGTTTGTTCTCACACCTTCCCCGCTGTACATAATTATATACAATATGTGCAACAAAAAAAAAAGGAAATGGGAGAATGAGACGGGCTGCGTCGAACAATATTATAAAAGACGAATTAGGCTGTATAGGTCGATATAAATGGATGTCGAATTTCATTCATATCCTGTTCTACTTTTATAACGGCGCGGGCTCATTACGGACAGTTTACAAAACACTGAATTGTCACAATAAATAACAAGGATACAATAACAACGAGAACAAATATTTAAATGAGATGGACAATTCATATTAATAAATGATGTCTCGACAGGGCGAAAGTGGAGGGATGACGCTGACCTATCCCAAATTCGTGCGCAATTTACAAAAAGGACTGCGCGCCCTGGCCGTCCACGTTGTCTGTCATCTGCACGCCGAGGCTGAGATTGCTTTGGACGTTGTGTTAACAGGGATTTGGGGCTCGTGTCACTGCTGCGGATAAAAAAAAAGGCTCACCGAGGGAGCCCGTGCTTTGTCTCAAGTAGGAAACCTGACAAGGTGGAGATGATCCGCGCCAAAAGGACCAGATGAGAGACAGACCTGCTGCCAGGAGTCAGCCGCAGCATCTCTCAACACACGGCGCGCGCCTTTTGTCGGCTTGTCATTCCCCCTCGATAACATTCCTGCAATGAAGCGCTCCGCTCACTCCGCAGGAGCATCTGCCTCTCACGACACAAACGGGCAAAAAAAAATGGCTATGAATTATATGAATAAGTTACGGTGGAAAGTTCTTATCGGGAGCTCGCAGTCGAAGGTAAAGGTGAGCCATTCCGCGTGTGCACACATCCATGCATTTTCACCGGCCTGTTTTGGCTGTTCCTTAATTATCGTAATTATTTCTTCATTACTCCCTGTGTCTTTATTGAATTTAATGGTGCTTTGTTGTCCGATGCCGTTTGACGTTTGAGAAGCCACCCCTGCCCACTGTCCTCCTCCTAAAGCGTGGACCGCGTGCCTTATTTTACTGCCTAATGTGTTGGAGGATATACTGTACATGATGCCTGGGCCTAAGTCGAGCCTGCGTTGACAGGAGGCGCAGCCATCCAACAATGTTTCTCTACAATCATACAAATGTCAAGATTCGTTGTGTCTGTTTCAAAAGAAAAAAAGAAAAGGCAAATTAATTTGAAGGGCGAGGACACATTTATATATTACAGTTTGGAATGTCATGGAGATGATATGTTTGGAAAAAGAAATAACACCTCCTGTCTGTGTTTCTCCCCTCTTCTACCCATGCCTGGGTCTGGGAAATAACACTTAAATAATTCAAGATGAGTTGGTGAGAGTGGGAGAATTACCTGCCGATAAAGCCTGAGTCCAGCCTCTGAGACGGAGCCAGCACTCCCACCTCACAGCACACACTGATGATAAGACTGAATAGAAAAATATCATGCAAATAGAAGGCAGACAGCAGCAACAACAAGCCCATGGGGACATTTTCCTACCCGGAGAGATCGCACACAGTTCACTCCAAAGTGCTAAAGCCATCACTCTGAAATAGGAGCCCCTGGAGGTGCGACAATCTTCACGATAGCACCAAACAGTTTATTCTGCCCGACACTCGACATAACTCTGGGATAATGCAAAAAAACAAATCATAGACTGGGTTGATGAGGATCCCCGGATAATCCCAGTCTGCATAAAAAGCCCTCACCTATAAAGAAAAACCATGTGTACACTATGCCTCCTCTTTCTTTTCAAAGTGCTATTCTCCCATCGGAGGTGGAGGAAAGGGAATCAAGCCTTAACAACGACGACAAGAAAAGGATTTCAACAGGATGCAAGCTGACCTTCCGCTATCAGATGGCGTTTCTTGTGAGTAGGGGTAAACAACAACATCTCCCGTTTGCCACTTCAAACCCCACAGAGCGGAGAGTATTTACTGCCACATGAGAAGTTTGCTCATTATCGAGGCGGCTTGGGGAAAGGGAGAGGGAGGGGTCCTGATTGTGTACCTGATGTGGTTTCTTTAGGCTTGTCTGATCACAGCTCCGGCTGCATCTTCCCCTTTCCCCATTCAGCTCGGCTGCTCTCACGCAGGCCGGGGCCGAGGCAGATGCACTGAACGCACCTCCACAGTCAAAAGCCAGTGTGCTCATCTTCGTCTGCGTTCCGGTGCTTTGCGATAATGCTCATGTCAATTGCTCCACTTTCTACAGATGATTTTCTGATTAAGGATTTACTCTGTGGATAATTAATACAAATGTGGCCTGTTTCATTAATTTGTCAAAAAGCAAAACATAAATAAAAAAGAGGGATATTTAAAAGCATGACTGTTATTGTAATACTAGAGATATAAATGTGAATCAATATTCTATAGTTTTGAACATAATTACCGTATATTTTCAGTTACCACTTTTCATCATGCTGCCTATTTTTATCGATCATCGGTGGCTAAAATAAACTCCCTTTTCGGATTACCAAAACAAAAGAATGAATTCCTTCATTTATCAAAGACATTTTTGAACAAGGAAATCCAACAAAAAAAAGTGAATAAACACCTAACACACACTGATGGACATAAGTGTTTCCTGCCTGATGTGGAGTGTATTGAAAGTCAATGTGTCACTATCACACACAATTAGCAGCAGGATCTTATCTTAAGTGAGCCTTTGATAAAGTGCTAATGACAAACAGTTTAGTGTTGTAAGGGATCCAATTGATTACTATTTAAATATGATTGCATTTAGATTAGAAGTCATTTTGTCTAATGAGGTTTCCTCACATCTTTTACAATATGTAGAAAATATGCTTATGTGCCAGGCAACATAATGATCGGATTGGTAGGGAGACAATTGTGGGTTCAGCGTCACTTCGAATGAGTCACACTGTCTGAATAAATGCATAATTAATGTGAATAAAGTTAATATTTTTTTGTGGTTTAAATTTGTGACCTATTTTGAACGTTGTGTTCTCAAAATATATTCAATAAGTGCCAAATTAGTTGTGCAGTTCTTTAATCACTCAAATTATACAGTCTTTATTGCTCCTTAGGGGCAGACTTTCACGTCTTTGTCTCAGTGGGAATTATTTTTGGTGAAGAACCAAAATATTGACTCAACCACAACCTAAATATTACGCATATCAGGAGGAATTGAGAAATAATCCCCTCATAGAGCACAGCATTAACTTAATCACATTAGGGAAAATACTATTGATAGTGGTCATGATCCCGAGTGCGAGAATCTGTATTTCACAATAAAACGGCCGATAGAACACACTGGAGTGTGTAGTACTGAAACAGGCAAATGGCCCTGAGGATAGCGCGTGTGTGTGTGTGTGCGTGCGCGTGTATGTGTGTGTATGCATGAGTGTGAAGGCTTGAATGATGGGAAAGAGGAGTGATTGTCAGCAGTTCAATCTTAGAGGGCCTGAACCGCCAGATACAACAAACTCTGAAAGCACATTGTGGAAGCAGAATGGCGACACAGAAGGATGTGGAGTCCGCGAGCACGATAAGACCTTCATCTTTAAACCGCTGCTTGTCAAAGTATTATGTGTAATCTCAGACTGCAGAATATCTCCAGACCCCCAGGGGCAAACAAAATAGCGGCTGCAATCAAACGACTCCCTGGATCATTAAAAAAAAAAAAGAAAAAAAAAAAAGAAGAAAGAAAGGACCTACCCTAGTCTTTGCGAAAGTCGGATTTTTGAACTCTGCCTGCTGCTCGCCCCCCACAGGGCGTGTGTGTGTTTAGCTTAAACCTTCCCCCGTATTCTCGGTCGCAGAGTCCCGCGGTGGAAATCCACAGATACTTGTTTACCTCCAGGCGCTGGGATGACTTTTCCCATGATAGACTATTTTTGAACCATTTAGCGGATACATTATCGCCGGCCTTTCTTCCTCATTATATTCCCCTTATCGCCGCAGCATCGCGGCAAAGCCCCAAATAGAGAGTTGTAATTACCCAGACTGCCACCTGATACAGGCCCCTCTATCAGCTTTATCACTCCAGGTCCTGCTAGCTCATCACCGGGACAGAGGGAAGAAAAGGCTCGCTTGTGGCACAGCCCGCGACAGATAACTCATCTCAGATACATTTATAGTTGCAGTTGGGATCAGAGAAAAACCGTTACACCGAGGCAATTTTTTTATCCACCCCTTCCCTTCAACCCCACAAAGACTGCTCTCTCTCAGTCCTCTGGTAGTCTCTAACTCTTTATGTGGGAGCTGAATTGAGGCCGCTTTTGCAAACAAAAAGTGATCCAATCTCCTTGAACCCGTGGCAGGGCAGCAACGCGCTATTTGTGCTTTCATGGTGTGCCTTCGTCCTTCAGAGTAAAAAGGAGAAGGAAAAAAAAAAAAAGAAAATGCGACTTGTTCAACATTCCAACAAAGCAACAAAGACACTTACATAAAAGTTGACAGTATAGTGCTGCCAGCTTATTAACCACCTTGGACCTGTGTTGCAAGTGTCTGCGGTCTGTATGAATGGCGTGATGTTATGAAAAGGAAATGAAGAACTGAATCTATGGATTTGTGTTAGTCGGGGTCTAAAGAACTGACAATGCAGGCACTGGAAAGTTGGGATTAAGTCAAGGTCAAGATGAAAAGTTAAAGTGAAATCGGGTAAAAATCGACGCGCATCTGCCTCTAAAGACGACCCAATTCAATTTGTCAAAGACTGTCGCGTGAAATGTTCAAATGTTGTGCTTTATGTTTGAGGTGGTGTGAGGAGTTTGACGTAAAGCAACCCAAGAAGTGAAACGATTTACTTGAAACAACACGTTATTAAGGTTAGACTGATCACACTTATCCTAGTTGGTTATGATTAGCCAAGAATATACGTAATTATCTGACAATACAATGCGCGCTTGCATTGGTCTGTCACAATCGCCATCCTGCACCTTTTCCTGTCATGCATTGTGAGCGCAGCCGTGCGCCTCTTTATCACTTGTAACAATGAAAGGGCCTTTTGTGCATCTCCTCATCAGTACGTCAAAGAGACAGCCTCCGCGACTGTGACCTCCATCAAATGGGAAAATTGTGAGGATGCATTGGAACTCTATGGTTCCCATGGCCTGAGTGCATTCTGACAGGGGCACTCCAACGCAGCCTGAAAAGAGAAATCAATCTTATGTGAGGAGATTAACTGACCAAGATAACAACCATGTCATTGAGAGAGAGAGAGAGAGAGAGAGAGAGAGAGAGAGAGAGAGAGAGAGAGAGAGAGAGAGAGAGAGAGAGAGAGAGAGAGAGAGAGAGAGAGAGCAAGAGAGAAAGCGAGAGAGCGAGAGCGAGAGAGAGAGAGAGAGAGAGCAACAAAAAAAAAGTCCGCCAACTTTTGAAAGGGGACTCAAACTCCACCGTCGCAGTTTGCCCTTTATGGCAGTGTTGTCTTGCACACCTCGTGGACAACAAAACGAACCAAAAAAAAAACGTGTGACCCACCCAACGACTGAGGCGCGAGTTCATTTTGTGGACACATCAGGAAAAGATTCGGGACATTTGCACAGCATGTGAATGTGCACCATCTCCTAAGCACTGGCCTGAATGACAGAGTGATCGATGCGAGGGGGGGGGTGGGGGGGGGGGGGGGGGGGGGGGGGGGGGGGGGGGGGGGGGGGTGGTGGTGAGTGGGGGGGGGGGGGGGGTTGGGGGGGCTGATGACGGCTGTCTCAGGTGATCTCATTATCTGATGGACACCGCGGTGGAGAGGCTGCATTCATACTGGCCTCTCTCACGGTGCACACTTAATCAAGCCATTACTCATGCAGAGCAGCACAGACACTTATAGGAAATATTGATCATATTTTGACAGAGTATTCTCCCCGCTCCATAGTCGGCGATGCTTTACTGCCACGACGCCGATCCGCTGCAGACAGCACGCGCCACAGCGTCGTTAGATGCCATTGGAGGGGGAGGGGGGGGGGGGGGGGGGGGGGGGGGGGGGGGGGGGGGGGGGGGGGGGGGGGGGGGGGGGGCTTACACTTATCAGCATTCCAAAGCAGGCCGCCTGTGTTTGCGCGTTAAGATGTTTGCCTAATAATTTGAACTAATCTGTTTACTTCCAATGTTTATCTAAACAGCCTGTGAGGGGAGGGGAGGGGGGGGGGGGCAGTAATGCAAGGAACATAGCTTTTCAAAATGAAACACTTCAAAGCGCTAATCGCCTGCGTGAAGATTAACGAATTTCTGTTACCAACGCTCCTCTCCGTTTTACACTGCGTGCGGTTCTTTTCCTATGTTTACCAAAAAACAATCAATACCTTTGCAGAGCCACACTCCGAATAGATAGCCATGACCCAAAGGCCGGGACCCTGCGGGAGTCGGATCAGCATCCCCCGGGACATTTGCTAAAGACGGTGCGACGCGCCTAAAGAGCACAGCTCCAGCAAGGGGCCCCGGGGGGCCGTTTGCGTTTGGCAGCCCCGGCCAAAAAGTGTCTCCTCTGTCCAGATTAAGCTTTGCCATGGGTCAAGTGAAATCGATATGTTAATCCATAAATTGTCCTGTGTGATAATTACAGAGAGGAACAGTAATTACAAAAGACATTCATTTACTTGCCGGATTCGCTGCCAGGGGATGGGTTTCACCGGGGCCCTAATTCATCTGGAGACAAACAATTCACCGAGGAAGCGTCTCTTTTTCTTTTTTTCTAAAAGGCCGTGGTCGATTCTTTTTGAGGAACAGTGGGCGCACACACAAGCTCTTTAGGATCTACTATGGGATCGTCTGAAGGTTTTCTGTGTAGCCGACTCCGGGGTTCTTACACTGGTGGGTGACGACAAAGGTTTCCCCAAATACACACTTTTGTTCCCTGGGACGACGTGTCCCGGCAGGTTAGCATAATCCTAATATATATTTAAAAAAAAAAAAAAAATCTATATGGGCCATTAAGGGATAAAACCTTAATCTACTGGGCTAAAGTCACACGGAGGGCCACACAAACGCCGCGCTGCTTTAGTGGTCCGACAACCTGTGTCCATTTTGATCCGTTTTTCTTCCCGGCCACTTTGAGGGCATGGCCCAAACACAAACGCGCGGGCCTTCTTCCCGAGACCCCAGGATGCAGCTGGCCTGCCACTCGCTGCGCACTGTCAAGTGCAAGAAAGGAGCCTCTTTTATCGGGACGGAGCAAATCTGGGCTAATGCGTCTGGTAGCGAGTGTCCCAGGGAGCCCCGCGCTCCCATTCTTTGGCCATTCTTTCCCACTCTTCTCCTCTCCTGCACTCGGGATAATTGCAGTTTAATTGGGTGACAAGAAATGAAAACTCTGTCCACATTATCGAGGAGTATCTCTTTTTCCTCCCGGCCTGCCATCAATTCCAAAGCAGCCCATTTATCAGCACGGGGGAAGCTGATGCTTGGTCAGCGGAGGAGAGGCTTTCGAGCGCCAGTTAGCAGAATGAAGAGGGAAAGGGCCTGGGAGCAATGGGAGGGGCTGTGGCGGCTGAGAAGAAATGATCTATGAATCGTATCCTAACCATACATTCATCTTGAGGGTGCATATCATTTGAGCACTTTGAATCAATACAAATACAATAATGTTAATCGGAACTGTGATTTCTCCATAAAGCAATGGCGAAACCACAATGGCCCTCTTGGAATGCTTCAACGCAATTGTCCAGAAGCAACCTGCGACACTTCAGCAATTAAGCCAAACGCGCTCAAGACCATCAGTGCGTCTCGTGGCTCGGCTGTACATCACAGCCCACCTGATTCATTCCCTCAGCGCTCGGGGAAAATTCGGCGAGGTGCACACCGAGGCGTACTCGGGGTAGCCGTATTTCACCTTTTTGTTTGTGCCGTACTCAACCTTAAAAGCGTCTCTCAGGAGACATGAATGCACTCCATTCTCTCTCCGAGAACTTTGCTCCGATAGCTCAAAAAAGGAAGGTTATTGAGAGAAGGAAGGAGAGCCAATAAGGGTGAAATGAAAGCTTTCAGATTCCATTATGTGCATTGCCCTCTCCTCTTTTCAGCGTACATTTTCCTTCACAATAATTACTTTTTGCCTTAATATGATTGCCAATTCTAAATGGGCCTTGCATCAGGGTTATGGTAATACAGTCAATACTACAAAAACGATGGAGAGGCATTCTGAGGAAGGATCGCAGTAAAAATAGCGGATCAGAAAACGGCTTCATTAGTACTTTGCTAGCCTCTGCACAGAAAAAAAAGACCTTGCCAGTGCACTACACACATACCTATTCAGTCTCAGGTGCATTGGCTTTGTGTAGCACCTAAGCATGAAAATCTGCCATACAATGACCGAGCTGGAGTGCCTTCCATTCTGAATGCAACAGGGGACCTTCTCCCCACACAATATATTCGAAGGTTATTGTTATTGTCTGCTCTTGGGAGTGTGTGGGTGTGCGTGTGCGTGCGTGTGCGCGTGTGTCTGTATGTCTTGTACATAGGGGGGTGGATAAATAACAACTTTCTTACAGGTGCACAACATCTGCTAAAAAAAAAAAAAAACGTCGCGACAACCTGATATGCAACATACTGTACACGTGACTGCATATAATATTCTATTTTATAATATCTCCAATTGTTCACGACACGTCTTGGATGACGAACCAATGCTAACTTTTCTTTGGTCACTCTGTTGTAACCAGTACGTCTATCCTTCTATACTTTTGACATTGGGCTGATAGTTGTGTAGAACTGATGCCTGTTTCGGGATCAGGACGAAGGCAAGTATACGGCCGCGGTGAAAGGCCGCCACGTTCACCCAGGCGGTGTTAATCATTTCTCACGCAGGGCAGCGGTACTAAATTGCCAAAGGAGAATTGCTTCAGCCTGGTCAGTGCAGGGAGCAGTTTGTCTAATCAGAGTGCAAATAAGGTTTGATCGCTGTCCAGCGTAATCTGGGCCACAAGCAGCATTTACGGCACTAAATCAGGCATCGGGGGAAGCTGCAGGTGCTGCCTCACAGACAGGCCTCCCCCCCGGGGGCCCTGTGCCGGGGAATAAACAGCAAATAAATGGCAGTGCTGGGAGAGCGATGAGCTGATTAACTCACTGCAGGGCAGTTTCTCATTATCCCGTTAACCCAGACGGAGACAGACCCAATCTCACTTACAGTAGGGCGCTGTCCTGCACAAGGCAGCCTGACATTGTCTGGGTTATACTTTCAGTGAGAAAGTGTTTGTGTAGATGATGTGAAAAAAAAAAAAAAAAACCCCCCGGGGGCCCTGTGCCGGGGAATAAACAGCAAATAAATGGCAGTGCTGGGAGAGCGATGAGCTGATTAACTCACTGCAGGGCAGTTTCTCATTATCCCGTTAACCCAGACGGAGACAGACCCAATCTCACTTACAGTAGGGCGCTGTCCTGCACAAGGCAGCCTGACATTGTCTGGGTTATACTTTCAGTGAGAAAGTGTTTGTGTAGATGATGTGTAAAAAAAAAAAAAAAAAAGAAAAAGAAAAAAGCATGCGTCTGTGTGTGTGTGTGTGTGTGTGTGTGTGTGTGTGCGCTGTGTGGTCTATCTCTGGGGAGACTACTAATGTGTCAGCTCCATGCCTCATTTCTTTCAATTACAGCGGCTGGACTAAGAGAGCCCACCAGCGGTCCACTGACAGATCCATATGGGTCCCATCACGGGCCACTTGTGGGTTATTCACTTTCCCTTAATTGAATGTGATATATTATCCTCAACAATAACAGTTATATATCACACCGTCCACAGATTAAGAGAAGAGGATACCGTGAAACGAGAGGAGGGATTATTTACCTGAGCCACATCATTTACCGCAGATCACAGAAAATATCGAAAGGGCGATATTCTGTAATCATCAGTTTATAGAATAAACTTTTGCAAAGGAGTTATATTCAAATAAAGTCAGGTTTTATTGTGCGCTGCTTGGGAGAAAAATCCCACATTTTCTATTGTAAAATGTTGATTTAGCACGTCACCTGAATATAAAGCATCCCCTGTCATAGTCTGAAATGAGCTGCGCTGTTTTCTATTGTGCCTTCCCCGTGGTTTCAAAGCAAATTAATTAACATGATACAGAAACAGGTAGAATGCAAATGTTGGAACCCCTCACTTTATGCCTGGGTATCCTTTTGTTCCCCTTTATTGTACCAAATTATTTAATTGGGTCTCTGTGATTGTGCACACACAGAGCAAGGAACACAGGCCATTGTCAGCTCCCATACCAGCCACAATGTGGTATCAAATTCAATTCCCATCAAAACGGCAGGCTGCTGTAGAGCCCACAGCAGCCCTGGAGATTAATGAAGATCTGCATCAAGGCAACGCGCCGGTCTGAGATGGGAGATTTCTCCCAAATAAAAGATCCCTTCACCAAGAACAAAGGGGGCCCTGAAAAGCAGCGGGGTGTGCGGAGAGGATGAAATAAATCAAAACAAAAGGCGAGAGTTTGGGGTGGGAAGTGGGAGAGCTCCGACATAAACCAATTAGTTTTTTTTTCCTGTTATATGATTTACCTAATTCAGTGCACGGAAATACATAAAACAAGCCTGATGTCAAATATTGATATATATATATTTTTTTTGTATATGTACACTCGTATCAATACACATGTTAAGTATTACATTTAAATCCAATATAAACGGCACAAGAAAGGGGAGGGGAACAAAAACCACGGTTCACCTTGATTGTCGCCTGTGAATTTATACGCAGCCTTTCTCTCTTTTTGTTCTGTGAGAGAAGAGTAAGAGAAGAGATGCACTTCAACTGTATTCACAGTGTGTGAATGCTTTTTCTTCTCTCCACTCGCTTTGCATGGACGGCAACAACTGGATGACTTGTTCCATGAATGCGGCGTGCGCAGGTGGGCTCTTGCAGATTCCAGATTCCACATTGGACCCGCGATCCATATTTGGGGCTGTTAGAGAACCACATACAGGCGACATCATGAAATAGATATTCTATTCTCAATTGCCAACGCGTTTGATTTTACCTGCGGCGCACGCTTTTGGGTGACTTTGAGCATTAAGCCAAAAAAAAAAAATGTCTGTTTTTTTCTTAAAGTTGAATTCATAAATATATAATTGTTCTATTAACTTGTGCAGCGAAACATATGGTGTCACTATTCCGAGAGAGAAAGATTTGTGAGTTTTTGGTCAGCGCCACCTAAACGCAGCGCTGCGCTCTTTCACATTCAGCACATGGTGTGTCCCCAGCCCGCCGTATTTACTTCATTTCCCCCGATTCATAGATGCTGCTCACTGGACCAGAACCTTCCAGCTGCCACCTCAACATCTCATTATTTTTTCGGGAAATATCAAGCTTGTATCTTCTTGATAAATAATTCGCAGTAGTATAATGTGTCAGACTAAAACATATTTGGAGGGGGGCACGGAGGTTAAAGTGCCAATCTCACCTTTTTAATTTTTTTTCGCCCCGAAGACAGAGATTTCCATATATAGAGTGACCATGGTTTGTGTTCAACATGAGCAATCGGCATGAAGCGCACGGCGACACATATTGCTGTCAGAGATTGGAAATGAGGCCTGCTAACCTGTAGGCAGCCTCCCCAGACCAATCAGCTTTACACATTGCCAATGCATTTGCCGCTTCCAAACAGAATTGTGACTGTGAAGTTTTTATCGGAGTAGTTGACAAACATTACTCTTTAATGCAGTTTTGTAGAAATGCATTCTTATCCCCCTTGGAAGGCATTTATCTACTTGAAACCTGCAAAATGGTTGCCACAGGGAAGGATTTCTTTTAATAGACTACAATGGGCTCAGTATGGGACACATTCTGATTTTTGTGATAGATAGGGGCGCCAGCCATATATTCATGGGAAATTGTTTATCTTCAAGCGAAAAGGAGAGAAAGGCCCATTCTACAATGGCATTCCAACTTTCATCTGAAATGATTCTTTTCACCCAAATAAATGGTTCTGTTGAAATTCAGACAGATGCTTTTCATAAAAAAAATTCAATCTGCAAAAGGAGTTGTCACATGAAAAGAAGCCACCCCAATGGAAGAAAAAAAAATAATACAAAATATTCTATATATAACTATATATAACTATATATAGTTATATATATAGTTATATATATATATATATAAATAAATAAGTGGCTGTATTTATAAGACATTAGAATTCAATTATTATGATTAAGTGATAAATAAACCTAGATATCACCTATGATTGAGTGCCTGTTTCATCAAAAAAACCTGAACAGTTTAGGGAAAAACATAAGGAGGGGGGGTTAAAAAAAAAAAGCACTCCCTGGGAGGCGAATGTCCCACAGTGCCTGCTATTCAGATTGAACGGCATTGTGCCGCGGTGCTGTCTCTCAGGCCTTCCTACGGCTGAGGTTTTTTTTTTTCTCTCTCTCTTGTGAGGTCCTTGTGACGCTTGGGGAGGGCCTTTCCCCGGCCTGTCTCTGTAACAGAGGCCAGCAACCCAACGACACAATGTGAGAGCAGGGCCTGAAGACGGGGGGGCCTTGTGCACTCCTAACACCACTCTCAGGAAGCAGGGACAATAAATCAATAGACTGTCCCTCTCCAGTAGGGGCCAAATGTAAACAAATTGAAAAGGACGGAGAACAAAACAGATTGGTTGAGTGAAACAGACATACTCAATGGGGGTACTGCTGCAAATGAAATGGCTTTGTGGTCGTTTCCTTCCCGCTTTCACTATGATGCGCGCCTCCCCTCAGAAAACATGACATGTGAGAGCAAATTTTGACCAAAAAACCCACGGCGAAACCGCAGTTTCCTCACATTCAATTTATTCTGGCATTATCTGGTGCTTTTTGAAACGAGCCACGGCGAGGCGATGAGACGCGTGCAGCGTTGCAGGTGCAGTCTAATTTGTCGGGCGCACATCTTGTCAGAGACCTCTGCCAATGAGCCACGACAACATCTTTCACCGCATAACACAGCAGCGCTTAAGGGCACAGGCACAGATCTCGGTGCATGTCAGAGCTGCGTGCCACAAGTTAAATTAATGAATCTTTAAAAGGTTTAGGATTTTTTCATTTTTTTTTTATATGAGAGAATCTGTTGTAGCTTTTTTTTTTTTGATTTTTTTTATCAAACCTCTTCATATTTCACTGAGGTGGAATGGTGCACCGCATTTGCGAGGCGGAACTAATGCTATATAAACCTCAAGTAATAAGCAGGCCCCGGGGACATCATCTAAATGAAGATTTTACACCAATTTAAACCTGCCTGCAATTTGTTCCCTGCCTTGAGTGCATTTGTCTAACAGGTGCTGGAGATGCGAGCGCTTTTCCCTCCAAAGTGTCGCTATGTCGCCTTTATTAATTTCTGGATGGCGAGTGGGCGGGGGACGATGAAGAGAAAGGGGAGTTGACAAACACTAATCAAAGGTTCAGAGTGGGCTGATTCTGCCATAGAACCAATGTACTTTCGCTCCATTTGCAAACTAATGATTTTAAACCCCCACAATCTGTTTGAGGTCAGCTCCTGTGTATTTTGGATACGCTTGGCTATTAGCATCACTGAAAGCTTCAGATGTGTCAAGCCCGCTCCCCCTCCGGTGATAGTCACCTACTTTAATTTCCCTGCAGGCCTCAGAGGGGGATGAATTCAACTAAAATCACAAGCTGTTTTGTTGGCAGTCCTTTGTGGCCTATAATGAATCTAATGAATATAAAGAGAGGAGCAGGGTAGGGAGGGGGGGGGGGGCCCCGCCCCCCCCCCTGAGTGCGTGTGGGGGGGGGGGGGGGGGGGGGGGGGGGGGGGGGGGGGGGGGAGAATGGAGGCGAATACATTTCAACCACGCTGTGTTGCTTTTACTTGACGATTTGTGACCCTCAACAATGGGACAATGGCGAGTGTTTTTGTACCCTTAATTTGCCTTTGTGTTTCAGCTTCATCTCTTTCAACGCCGAGTATTGAGAGTTGTCAGTTGAAGGATAACTGCTGACTCCGCGGCCCGTCAGACAAAGGGAGGGTTTTAAGATGAATCCCCTAACTATCAGCCAGCCAGAGGAGCAGAAAGGGAATGGGGGCTCAAAAGACAACAACGGGCAAGTCAAAGGTAGAATTAGCCGGGGTTCCCAAACAGGCCCGGAGCACTTCCTCTCTCTTCACAACAAACACTGCCCATCCGCGAGAGGTGTACGCCGCACACAAATGAGCGCGGCCCACCTGATAAGAGCGGAGGGTTAGTAAAAAAAAAAAAGGCCAAGCAGTCCCAGCGGAGTGGAGGAGCTGCTGTTAGAACGGGCATGTCTCTGATTTCCCAGGCCCCCTCGGGTGGAAGGATCGCATTGTTATTTCCAAGGTCCAACCGGCTGCTTCAAAGTGACAGAGACACGGCCCATATAATGACCACAGCTAAACTAATGACACAGTGAACATTTCCACACGTGAACTTGTGCCGTAGTGTGTGGGTGTGTGTGTGTGTGTGTGTGTGTGTGGGGGGGGGGGGGGGTAGATGATAAAAAAAAAAAGTTCTGTGTCACTGGTTCATGCCGGTATGCTCCCCAGTCCCTGTAATGATTTCTATTCATAAACATGCAGTGCGCTATCCTCCACCTGGCAGCTGCCTCTGTGCATATGAGATTACTATTATGCATCTTCCAATCCCAGGGATAAACATCTCGCCACTTTTGAAGTTTGCCAGCATGAGGCATATTTTAGTGCCATACGACTTAGGCGCCCCTTCAGGTATCACTTGCAATCTCCCCCTCATTCTATATACATTGTTCAACTTTAATGGGTATCTAATTTGTGCTATCAGCTTACAGGGCAGTAAGTAATAATTTGCATGGCTGCCCTAAGCAAATATGCTTCCATAAGCATCCCATAGTATAGACACTAGAATGGATTAACCTCCATATTGGCTATGCCCCGACAGTCAATGCTTTTTTTTTTTTTTTTTTTAGAAACAAGTCGAACAGATAGTTTAGTTTGGTGGCAGTGGTGCTGGAGAAAGAAAAAGCGGTCTGTCGTTAGTACAAAACCCCTCCGCCTTCAGATCCAGATGCCGTGGTGGATAAAAGCCTCGAACTCACAGCCCACAACGAAATGACATATGTGATCTAAATTTACAGTCGTGTTCAACAACCCTTATCGGAGCAAACATATAACACGAGTTTGTGCTTAGTTCATCTTTTAATCACTGGCTAAAGAGGCCTTCTGTCCGAGGTGAACGACAGAATGGACTATTCCCTCATAATGACTTTTGGCCGGTCATCTTGAGCTGTTTTTGAAATGCCCGGTGGAGGTCAGCTGACCTCAGCAGAGGCCATCGCTGCCGATCATTCGCGAACTGTCGGTAAGACACCGAGAAAGGCTGAGAAGCGGTCCTCGGCAGACATCCTCGTGCGGATGACGGCTCTCTCCACCGCTACTGGATTTCCAGAGCCAGTGGCACGCCGACATAAAAAGCGCACCGATGCGAGTGAGAGCGGAGCCCCTCGGTCCAGGGGCCGCCGCGAGTTAATTAACATTTGAAACGTACGCGCCCGCACACGGGTACTGTGTGTTCACAGCGGATCCACGGGGTAAACAGGGATACATTCAGTAGCAAGTAGCTTGCATCAGGCATGTGTGTTACGCCTGTTAGCTTAGTAGACAGCTAATTGCCATGGTGGGTGGTGAGAGCGCTAGGAGCCTGATCTTAGGAATATGTCATATTTGTTAATCGGACATGCAGATGCAAATGATGTGTGACAGACCGTGACCAACGCCGCCCGGAACATAAACGCTGTTAACTTCAGAAATGTTCTTGGCTCAGAGACCCGACTGCATAAAGACCATAAAGGCAGCCCACTGTTTATCTATTTATTTATTTTGTATAGCTCTTCCTGTTCACGGGCCAATGTGACAAAAGGCGTGCGATAACCAAAAAAAAAGAAAATTCCGACTGAAATAGAAGCGCGCCCGATCGCGCTTTGTTCGGGGGTTTTCCGCGTACCGCCGTACCCACGCCAGTCGGGAATTGTCGGCCTCGAGTCGAGTTCGCCGTAAACCAAGCGAGATCCGGGAAGGGTCCGCGCCATCAATGGAAAGAAACCCTCGGGTTGCACGGCAACTAATTCATATTCCTAGAAGGATTTGTAATTTGCACATCGGGTATCTGACAGGAGGGCACGGCCTCTTTAAAAACTATGCTATTCAAACTTGCATATGCAGTTTGAAAAGCTCGTCCATAAAGATTGATTCAAGTTGTAAAGATTTTGCCTCAAAAGGAGTTCTGATTAAAGCCATCCGCCACGGACACGCCGCTCCTTTGCATCAGGCCTCTAATCTCCTCCGCTTGGTGAAATGGCTGTTAATGCGGGAATAATATCAATGCAAACTATATTAATAACCACGGCGAGAGAGGCTGGGAAAAATGGCACTTAATCAATGAAAACAAATCACGCACACCTTGCCATGATTATCTGGAAGAGTGTGAATATTAATGTCCCGGCCTGAATCAATGTTGGGGTTGCATATATTGCCTCCTGCGTTTCCTCATAGTTAAGACATTTCTTTCTTTTCTATTTCCGCTGCATCCCCGAGATCAATGAAATACTAAATAGAGATACGATACGGGCCATTGTGGCAATTCAACAACAGCAACAAAACGCCAGCGATCGCCTTATTGTAACCTGTAAAGATAGGATGTTCAAATTTCAATTAACTTTGGTGTGTGTTTGCTGATAGTAATTAAGAGGGCTTACCGAGGAGACAGGGTTATTGTCTCGGATTATTCTCATGAAAGTAGCATTAGTATGTAGGACAAAGCTACCTAATTACCTGGCGAGGGAGGCAAGACATTACACTGCCTTCTGATTTGTGGGAGGTAATAGCGCCGGGGCTAGAAACAGATTCTTCATTTCATTATTTGATAAAAAAAAAAAAAAAATGCCCTTAATGAAAATATCAGCCCGGGAGCAACACAAGTCAACATCGGTACTCTGGTGTTTTAAAAAAAAAAAAAAAAAAAGAAAAAAGAAGAAGAACAACTTGCTCGGAGGAGTACTGCCGCAGTCGTCGAATTACCTCGCGACTTCGGTTCATTAAATAAAATGTGAAGCATGCCTGGTGGGCTAATGGAGGTCAAACGTGTAAGCAGCGGCGCCGGCGCAAGGCGACGTGGCAATCAGGGGACAAAGCAGAGCCCAGTCTCTGACGGGTTAATGAAAACGCCCGCCGCTAAGTGCCGGTGCAGTGAGACTCAGCAGTGCCCACCGTGGAGCTTCTCCCGCCGTCTGGCGTCGGGTGCGACGTGTCAGCGTTGTATCGGTGTCACCGAGAGCAATCATAACATTCTCCCCCCCCCCCCCCCCCCCCTCCGAGTGCGGCGCTGGTTAGAAATTCCCCTTGGCAGCAGAACGCTTCAGGGGGTCAAGCACACCAAATCTCCCAACAATAATGGGCCGACTATCGGTTACATCTCTCACCTGTAATCACTGGCCGGCATTAAAAGCATATTTTTTTCTTTTTTCTCCCCCCCCCCCCCCCCCCCCCCCCTTCCTTTTGTTTTTTTTTTATTCCGCCCCCCCCTCCCCCCGCTTCTGCATACTTGACCGTGAATGCTTTTGAAGCGACTATAATGTCTCCTGCGCCGCAGATATCTTCTGCTTTTGTGCCCCTATCCGAGCGCTGAATGCCGAGGCCTATCGGTTACTCTCTGGAGGTGATGTATACGCTCTCCAGAAACAATGCCACAAACAGATGAAGGCTATAATGTGCGTCTCGTTTGCTACTCTCATTTCTCAGGGTTACACTTTGTTTTGGAAAAAAACACTTTAGGAGCCACCAATCTTCCGTTTTTTGTTTCTTTCTCAACAAAGAGGTAATAAGCACGTGTTGGGAGTCCGAGTTGGGAAATAGAATCTCGACAAGTCCCTGAGCTGTATGGTGGAAATATGGCCACTGCCAAAGTAGGCAAAGTGAACCAAATGCACAAAACCCCTCCCGGCTTCTTATCACTTCACAATTCAGCAAAATCAATAGCGCTCTGGTGCAAACCCACGTGTAACAGGGGAAAAGCAATATTGAAATAACCAACCGCCATGAGACGTAACATTTCCGTTACGAGCCATATCGTTTTGACATTATCTCGGCGATATAAACGTTTTTATTCTGTGACTGTGACGTATGTCAGATTATCCACCCGGCTGTCTATGTGTGCCACCCTTCCATTTGCAGACTGATGGTTTGAAGAATTAAGACACAGGGTTTAAATGCACCTCCCCACTGAATAGATATTCTTCACCAGATGGGCAACAGATAACGTCAGTCTCATCTTCGAAAGCAACAGCATCAACTTTACCCAGCTGGAAAAAAAATAATATATATATATATATATACATAGATTATGATTTAAAATCGTTAACTTCAATTCTCTTTTCCTTTTGAATGAATGACGACAACAACAAAAATAAAACACAGGTCTGTGAAAACAGAGAGATGTGTGTGTTTTTTTTGGGGGAGGGGGGGGGGGGAGGAGGGGGGAAAGAAAGTGACAGAGCTACAAAGTTTAGAGCAGATAGGAGGAAGCAATTTGAGTAATTATAGTGGAAGATGAAATGGGCCAATTTATCAGGCATGCGCAGCATTGTCCATACGGGGAGTTAACTTTTAGGCTGTTTACTGGCTCAAAGGCCAGGCAGGCATCTGAAGCCACACAAGCAAGATAATGTATCCCAGGCTACAAAAGCGGGCAAATCACTGTGCATTAAGACCGCACACACAATAGACAACAATGGCTTGCATAAACACTATTTAGAACTATTCACATGGCATTGAAGAGATGGGCGTCGACTCACTATTGCTGCAAAGCCGGCGCATTGTGCGGAGGTGAAAAGAAGTCTAATGAACAGGAAGCCTTATTTGAGAGAGCTGACAGTAACCATACAACAGCTGCATTGTGCGCTTGCCACCAACCCTGTGGGTCTCTACATTAGGAGAAATGATGAGAAAGTAACCCGAAAAGACACAGTGGGCCCTTGGACCCACGTAAATGCAACCAGACAATAACGGGGGACACAGGCTGTCCCCACCTTTACCCAAAGCTGCACGTTTACATGCACAGAACATCAACCGCTCTCATGGCCGAGGATAAAAGCCCCCCCGGCCAGATGGAACTTTGAAGTGCATTTGGGCTCGTTTACCACCGAAGACTGCAATTTTAGTGCAGCCGCAGTTAAAATATATGTCATACATTTTAAATGACATCCAACTCTGCAGGGGCAAAGTTAGAAACTCCGGAGTTGAGTCCACCGGGTCCACCAGGCCTCCCACTCCCCCCCCACAGACACACACACTCTCTCTCACATTCACGCTCACATTATGCCCCCTGCCTCAAGCTTCATCAATCTTCCACAAAGGCATGACATCACCAATAAGCATAGCCTTTTATAGCTTTAAGCAATAAGCCTTATTTACTGATGAGATAAGCCCCGTGCCATTGTCTCGCCCTCCACTTTGCTCCTTTCTCTCGCAGTTGAGGAATCAAACGGCACTTTTGGAAGGTGACAGAGCATGCCCGGGGTTTAAGTCTAAAAGCATGCAAAGAGGTTTCCCATTTGGTGGCTTTTCAAAGGGCCACGTTATCCAGTTTAGTTCAAAGTAACGGGGTCAGGTATAATTACGAAAAAATCCCGGCCCTTTTTTTTTTTTAGACCACTTGTGTTCTCTTTTCCGTGTTTAAAAAAGAGAAAAAAAGAGTATGCTTTTTTTTTTTTCATCTCAACAGCGCCTTTCTTCTGCTTAAAAGGCTGCGCATAAACATGCTTAAATCTGACCAACCGCTTTCACAGCGTTTTAGGAATACACTCACACTCAACCGCGTTCGGACAAAGGCAAAACACAGGGCTTGAGAGTTTACGAAGCAGCGTCCATGACACGACCTATAATTATTGTTTGCAGCGGAATTAGTCGGCCAGGTCGGGGTGGTCACTAAACTGCTGAGGCACCGTGATACAGAGCGGTTTATTAAAAACTCTCGTGCGCGCACACTTGGGTGTTGGTGTTTGTTTATGACGCTTCGCCTGGAGACTACTAATTATAAGTTGGAATATCAACATTTGGTACCTCCCCCCCCCCCTTTCATAAAGTCTGTCGGGGGGGGAAACTTGGTCTAACTAGGTTGTTGCTCCGATCGGCAAAACACACCATCAACATGTTCCAAAATCGAGAGAGCTATTTTTAACAAGATATAAAAGCCGTTTTCTCACACACTGCATCCAGTGTCACCGCGCGCGTGCGTGCGTGCGTGCGTCTTAAAGCACGCATCTTGTTTGTTTTGTTTTTTTTTTCCAGCGAGCCCCACGCAGAGTCACGTCAGGCCTTGGGAACTTGTCACATATTCAGTTTGTAGTCACTTTAGAAAGGCTGAGCGCAGAGTCTCTGGGGAATCACTGCAGACTCCCCATCTCCCCCACCTCATGTCACCAGCCACGAACAAAGCCGCCATAGTCAATTCCCCTAATTTCCCCGCAGCCTGTCGAAATGCCGTTCTCCCTTTCTCCTTCTCTTCAACAAGTACTTTATGCCGGGATCAGTCAGGTCTGAGTCGCTCCACAAAAACCCGAGGCTCTCGCTTCATCGTCTTTCAGCACCGGGGTTTTGACACTCCCCAACTCCCTGCCATTCAGACGCCTGCACCGTGCAATTTGTTTCCATTTGTCAAACGCCAGTATATCCATCACAAAAGAAACCGCTGGCACAACCGAAAGTTTTATGCGGAAAAAAAGAAAAGAAAATAAACGTCGTCTCCTCCACCAAAACCGGCCACGAGACTTCTTGTTGACGAGGCCCGTCACAAAGCCACCTTGAACAATTTACTCCATTTTCACGTGTTGTGAATCCCTTTTTTTTTTTTCTTCCGCATTGTTCTTTTCTCCCCGCCGACAATAAAAACATCTTTGACTGAATAGAGCGCGTATCGCCCCCTCAAATCAGGACCGACGTATCACTTTTCTCTTAAAAGTGCGCACGCCACCGCTTGAATTCATCATGCCGTTCAGTGGCGCCACAATGTGCTGACTCTTATTTTGTGTGTGTTTTTTTTGGTATTTCTTTGCGATTAAACTTCATTGTGTGAGCAGCCCAGGTTTCTCAGACACGTTATTTCTTTTTTCTTTTTTTCCATTTATGAAGGGCTACATCAGCAACCATACAACGGCATTGCTATTTGCACACCTATTCAGATATGTCTCAAAATGCCACTGTTATTTGGGGGGGGGGGGGGGGGCCCGGGGGAGAGGGGGGGGGGGGGTGCCCAGGGACGTATCGGGAAATAATAATACTTATTGTGTAAACTTTGTTGTCAACCATTCTTGCGTCGGGCTGTTATCGAGGAGGGGGAGAGAGCAGAGAGGATATGTGCTGACTCCGATGCAGATAGTGCCGTGAGTATTCCTATTGTGGCAGCTGCCGTGCGGTGCGGTGCCTGATAGGGTTTCGCCTGCTGTCAGTGCTGTGTCAGGTGCATTAGCACCTCAGAGACCCGCGATGCTCCAGCTGCTGTGGGCCCGTGTCTCCCCGGGGCCCCTGGCCGCCAGCCTGACACCCGACACAAAGTAATCACAGATCACAGCGTTTAATCACTGAAACAAGCACTCCAGAGGACCCCGCTGTCAATATCGCACTCTCTCATTATCTGTTTGGATTGCACATCCACACTGTCAGATAAACAGAGTGGAAAATTAAGATTAAAAATATGCTAATTTCATTTCAGGCAACCGGGCCCCCCTCTCGCTGGCCCATTATGCTATTGATTACCCCGGAATTCAATTTCTCTTTTCAATGTAAACTTTAATCTATTCGCGAGCCAACAATTCCACTCCCATGGGGCTATTTGAGAGTAAGTAACCATTTAATACGACGCTGGCTGAAGATTCAGTGGCTTTAATGAATTGTGTAAATCACGCGGCTTTTAAAGGGACTGATGTCCTTCGGTTCACAGCCCAAATCTGGGCCGGGCCTAAATGCTGCCTTTTATACCGAGCTAAGTGTGTTCACTGACAGCCATCTCTGACTGTGTAATCACCCCCTCTTGTCTGTATGGGGCGAATTAAAAGGCCCCGTTTCTGTTTGAGCTGGTGATGGAAAAAAAAAAAAAAATGACAATTGTGTAAATCACGCGGCTTTTAAAGGGACTGATGTCCTTCGGTTCACAGCCCAAATCTGGGCCGGGCCTAAATGCTGCCTTTTATACCGAGCTAAGTGTGTTCACTGACAGCCATCTCTGACTGTGTAATCACCCCCTCTTGTCTGTATGGGGCAAATTAAAAGGCCCCGTTTCTGTTTGAGCTGGTGATGGAAAAAAAAAAAAAATGACATTGTAATTAGGATTTAATTGTCATGCTGCTCCAACGACCTGTTAGAATAAAGGAGCAAATAGCCCGCACCGCTTAACCACCCTGAAACAAATTTCAAAAATCACTTGACTCAACACAGTAATGACTGGGTTGGTAGCATTGCGGTCAAGACCAGTGGTGATCACTGACCCGAGGTGCACACACCATTCAGACAACCCGAAGCTGGGATGAGTAACAACAGGAGGAAATGGTTAGTACGGCAACAACGTTTTACCAGTACAAATGAAGAAAGAATGGATTCTTTAGGTTTTATTGTAATGAAATGTTTATTTTCTGTCAACTCTTTTTTGGATTCTTAAAGCGCAAAATCATTCAAATGGAACCTTTAACAAAACTCAGTTTGTGTCATAAAGAAGCACACCCAAACAGATGGAAATAATGAAAAACAAAGCTAGAGATCGATCAATATAAGCTATAAATAAATGACTAAACTAAAAAAGTTTTTTTTTTTTTTTAAAAAGGTACTACATGTTCACAGCAACCGAATCCATCAACAGTGGAATCGGCAGGCTGATATCGCACCGGGGGAAGACGTTTTAGTTTGCAGTTCATCTGCCACGACACAAAACATCTGTCCTACTTTCCAGGGTGTTAGTCAGTCACAATGCAGATACAATTCATTACATGTCCCATTTCAACGCCACTCTTATTTACAGACTTGAGCTGAGGTAGACCCGGAATCACTGGGGCAAAAGTGCAGGAAGCGTGGTCAATATAAACAGTGCAATTACAAAGAGTCAATAGTCTGATTAAGGCACAAATATCGATGAAGACATTGGCGCCGCTTCCTTGTCCTGTCGAGCGTTTTCCTAATACTGAAAAGACCTCAGTCCCGCAAAACAATGTCTCCTTTAAAAGAATAATTTAAGCCACTAATAATTTATTTGCACCAGGGTAAACACACCCAATGTCTGCACCAGTGCATGACAGCAGCTACCCCGAGAAGCCGGCGCACACGGGGGCGCGCACACACACACACACACACACACACACACACACACACACACACACACACACACACACACACACACACACACACACACACACACACACAAACACAAACACACACATACATAAACATTGTGGCGTGCAATCGATAGACAGCCATGCAGTAGTGTGCTGCCAATAAAGGCACAGCCCTCCCTCAGACACTTGCCTCTTTTCTGCTGCAGACCAAAGGACTATGACAATCAAACGTCGTACATACTACACCGCTACGTCGGCGCGAAGTCTATTTTTCCCCATTTTAATGTGACGAACCGAGTGCATGTGGCGGAGGGATTCGGTCACCGGCGGTCCATCGCGCCCCTCTCCAAACCGTCAAAGAGACGTCTCAAAGATGACACAGTTGTCCTTGGCACGGCGCACACCTGTCACTCGCTTTTTGTTCACGTAAACCTGGAAGTGTATCGGGGGAAGCAGTGTCACAGAATGCAAGCATCACAGTCCAATCTAAGCTACGAATCTGTTGCGGCGGCGCGTTTGGTGACAGATCCCGTCAGAGCAGGGTGAAGGGATTTGTCACTCACTGGAGCATGCAAAAGTGGCTTACTTTGCCTCATAAACAAGTGTGAAATTCAAGGCAGGAAAATATCGGGAGATAATCACTGAATTTTTTTTTTGTTTTTATTGGAGTTAATTCCCCCCCCCCCCTCCCCGCACCCCGCAAACACCGGCTTCTAAGCTGCGGCGTGCGATTGCATTTGGAAAAAAACAAAAAAACAACAAGCCTTGAAAGATATCAGTGTTTGCTCAAAGTGTCAACAACGAAATGCCTCATTTATTTATACAAAGAGGCTCAGGCAGAGCAAAGATTTCAATAAGCGAAAGTTTTTATTTTTATTTTTTGGGGGGGGGGGGGGCAGGGGGAGAGAGAGGCAAAAAACGCGTAAAAACAGGTTAGGCGCAGCCATACCGATATTCTGTCGACTCCGGGCTTCTCTTTCTACACGGACAAAAGGAGCTGGGGGTTGATATCAGATTATTGAATGTATTTAAACCCTGACTGACAACTATAGAAACTTGACACACAACATGTGGACCGTCTCAGTATGTAATAAGTGGCGCTGGACAGTTATGGATGCCGCGGTAATCTGATCCGAGGAGAGCGCGGCACAATAAAGAAAGGCAAGCGTAAGGGTTTTGAACAATGTCCCTACCAATGCGCCAGTGTGCGGGGTAAGACGATACCAAATAATACCACAGTGTGCCGAGTCTTTGAAATCAGTATTTTACTCATTTCACTCCTCTGGCTGAGGAGATAGAGTTCCGCTGATAAATTTGTGCGAGGGACAGAGGGAGAAAATGAAATGATGCCTACTTTTTTCCTTATTTCACAAAGACCTGTTTGAAGTTGCAATACGGTATCTGTAGTCCCAGACAGATGCACATAAAATGGAATTGAACAATGAATAGCCCGCTTCTTATCTGTCCAGTGTCTGAAGTGGAAATACACCACAAATGAATTTCGCAGGGGGAGAAAAAAATAAAAAAATAAAAAAATACGGACATTCTCTATTGCGGTAATCCCCATAGAAAGTTTATCCTGAATCGCGTTGAAGTTAAACCATTATTTCAAAATAGATATAGTGCAGAAAAAAAAAAAAAAAAAAAAAAAAAAAGAACGCTGCTTTTCTGGAGTCATCTCCAAAAATGATCTCAAAATTACATTAGGGGAAAAATGGATGATACGGAGAGTTTCTGCGATACAATCGGGGGGATGGGAATCTACAAAGGGGACAATTTCTCTCTTGAAATTAATGTTATGTCGTCGCGATGCTCCAAGTAGGCACTTTAAATTAAGATGGTAATCGAGTGTCTGCATTGTCAGGGCTATGCACATCTTCTGTTGCTTGACTGTATTATTTCGGAGGTGAGCAATGGAGTCTGGAGTTAAAGGCAGAGTCTGGGATTAGTGTGCCACGGCTGGACTCTATTTAGTGACGGCCCCACGCTGGCACGGGGGGGGGGGGCGCGCGTACCTGTTTGGCCGCGTGCAGCAGTGCGGCGGCCTCGGCTCCTCCTGTCTGCTGGACCATCTGGTGAAAGAGCCCATCCTGGTTCTGCAGCAGCACGTAGGGTTCGTCATACTCCTGGATCCTGCCGGCGTCCAAAACCTGCAATCACGCGCACAATGTTCGTTTTTTTTTTCGTGTGCGCGCGTGCGTGCGCGAGACAGCGCCTGTATACTTTACTTTGGAGAAAACAGACATTTCAGCTGTTTCGCTGCTGAGTGATGCATGCAGACGCTGCAAGACGGAGGGGGGTGGGGTGGGGGGGGGGCCCTCTGCACCTCTCAACCATCCATTTGACGTGACTCATACAACAACAAGCATCAGGTACCTGTTTTCCGCTCGCCGGGGTTCGCGCACAGCCAGTGTAACCTGTTCGCAGTGCGAAAGCCTACAACGCTGACTCCGGCAGACTGAGGCCCAGCGATTTAGCCGTGTGTTTATCCCGGCAGCTCACCGGCTCAGGGGTGGTCCTCAGTCAAATCCAACAATCACAACTCTTAAGACACTACGGTCAATCACCATCATTTCTGTGTCGTCCCACGCGACGCAGAGCGCACAAAGGACAGTGCCAATTCAAGCAGTTTGGAAAAGAGTGTAATTATAGCGGAGACAAATTTTAACAAGCGCGTATCCCTTTACAGCGGTAATGAGCAGTTTGTTGTCATTAAGTTTCATGGAGTGGGTCGTTTGGAAAGGGCACCACTGCAGATGCTTTCGTAATCAGCGGTCCAGGAGACACCTGGAGATAAAGTTTGCATCTTTTCTAAAAGATTCCGTGCCTAAATGTGGCTCACCTTGAGCTTTGCAGGGTCAGGTGTGCGCCGCTTCAGTTCTCCTAAAAAGTCTGGGGGCATTTCACACAGGTGCAGGTGTGAAATGGTCCCCGCTGTGTCATATTTCACTTTTCTCAGCAGCCCCTCTCGGGGGGGACGGGGGCTGGCAGGCAACCACCAGGTCGTGCCCCGTGCCCCTCCATAGACGCTTAACAAATGTCGCCACAAACGGCACTAATTGGCACCTCCGCAGGCAGTGGCGGGAAAGGGCCAGAGATCAAGTGGCACGAGCACAGGCCCAACGTGGGGCGACGCTGCGAGGGAGAAATCAGCCCAGCTGTTGCAGTAGAAGGCCAATGAATTCAAACTCTGTCAACGCCGGGTCGGGAGCCTTTGGCAATTATAAAAGGACGCGCTTATAAGATCGGACTCTCAGGTTTATGTTCGGTGGTCTCAGCGTTGTGGACAATGGCGTGTCTTTATTATTGGGGGAAATCCATTCGGGAGAGAGTTTATTTGCCCTGTTTCTATCTTAAAAAGACGATCCCAAACACTGAATAGCAAGGGGGGAATGGTCTCGTTTTATAACACTGACTGATGCGCAATGGAAACTTCCAACTCACCAGTATTCTGTCGCAGTCGATGATAGTGTTGAGCCTGTGAGCGATGGTGAGGACGGTGCACTCCTGAAACTTGTCCCGGATAGTCTGCTGGATGAGGCTGTCAGTTCTAAAGAAGAAGGGAACACAACACCTCAGCACAAACACACACACGCACAAAAAAAAAAGACTCTTCCTACGGAGCCTTGGGCAGGGATTTTACTCCACACGGAACAATGGCTCATCAGCGGTGTGGTATGTGCAGCATTAGGCACGAAGACAAAGGATATGACAGGTCCATACGTTTACGAAGATACATTCGGTGTAGTTTGACTTGTGATTTTGTCCAATATGACTAGGTCTGATTGTTTTCACATTGATCACCACATTTCCCATCGACACAAGTCAGAATAGTCATAGCAAGAGAGTAACCGTTTAGTACAGGGGTTACACCAGATAAAGCTATTGTGAATGTGATATTTCTCCTGTGATTTACTTGTATATTTACACGGATGCCCAAAAGTCTAGTTTCAAGATAAATTGGCTGGTTACTGGTAAGTGGTTTATTAAGTCCGGATAATTGGCATCCCTGAGCGACACGAGGAGAATTTCTTTTTATGTATTTTCATCACTGTGCCCTGACCTTGGGTCCACATTGGCGGTGGCTTCGTCGATAATCAGGATGCGGTTTTTGCGGAGGATGGCACGGGCCAGGCACACCAGCTGCCGCTGGCCCACGCTGAAGTTCGAGCCCGACTCCGTCAGCATGGTCTCCAGCTTGTTGGGCAGCTCCTCCACCACGGCCTTCATCTGCACCTGTGGAGAGGGAGAGCAGCGCCCCAGCCCCTTCATTACTCCTGCATAAAGGCTTCCTGTGGGGACGTCTTTAAAGGGCCATCCAAACACACCCATTAACCGCCTGGCACAATGCAGGGCCAGGCCCACTGATGACCTTGGCCAGTGCTCCCTTGTGGCCAGCCTCTAGCTTTAATCCAGGCCACCAAACCCATTCAGAGGCAGGACCAGGAGCTGAAGCCCTTCACTGTGGGGGGAGCCTTCATCCTGGTTGGCCTGACTGCCCAAACACATCTCCCCCAGCACTTTCAATGGTTCCCAGTTACAAGCCGCACATTGAGCTGGGCCCCATGGCCCTAATGGGATTTCCCCCCATGACTTGTGGCGAGCAGGGAGGCTGAATGGCAGCATTGTGCGGGGGGACAGAGGGATCCCCCCTGGGCTGGCGAGGGCGAATCATTCAGAGCCACGCTGGAGTACCTCTTGGAGTGCATTCCACAGGTCCTCATCTGTGTGCCGTCTGAAAGGGTCCAGATTCTTCCTCATGGTGCCCGTGAAGAGAACTGGGTCCTGTGGATAAATGGATATAGAAGGAGAAGGCCGTGGCCAGTTAAGATAATGACAAGGGGGAAGACGTATGAAAGGGTTAAGACAGGCTTCACAGAGCGCCGCTCGGCAATGTGTGAGGGGAAGATGTTCACAAAGGGCCTGCAACACTCTGGAGCTCCATTCAGCGTTCCGGGCAAACCATTCTCCAACAAGTTGATCTTTTTACTCGGAAAAACCAAAGCTCGCGCACTGGTGGAGGATGGCCGCGCGAGCACGTCCGACTAGGCGACGCAACCAAGCAAAAAGTGCCGTCTCATCACGGATCCAATGCGAAAGAATTTCACACGGTCGCTGCGTTCGAAATAATCTTCTCCAAAAAAGAGAAGAGAGAGAAGAAGGTCTGATCAAACACATGGGTGAATAGCGGTTACCGCACCGCACCGTTGGGACTGCTCGCCACAAAAGTGCGGCTTCAGCTGTCAGATAGCAGGGGGACCTGTACGATACGTACTTACGGTG
This sequence comes from Colistium nudipinnis, assembly GCA_016785305.1. Lineage (NCBI taxonomy): Eukaryota > Metazoa > Chordata > Actinopteri > Pleuronectiformes > Rhombosoleidae > Colistium > Colistium nudipinnis. The sequence continues at coordinate 4,828,762 of JAFBJU010000683.1, read as the reverse complement.
AGCCACACACCTGTATCAAGGTCGAGCCACGCCGCCGTCTCCGGGCGTGCGACTCGAGCTCTTTGTTGCAGTGCAAAGGAGGGACATTCTCTGTTGTCGGTGTCTTGCGTTTCCTCGTACAGAGCAGCCGAAGACAAGCTCTCAACCTGGCATCATTTAAGCGTTGTTGTTGGGTTTTTTTTTGATCCATGAACAAATACAGCCGGGCTTACCTTTGAAACACAGAGCAGAGCTTATCGCGCCTAAACGGTCTCAATGGCCGCTATAAAACACAAAAGCTCGAATGAGATGTGAGGGAAGGGCATCACGCGGTGACGTGTCGCGGCGGGAAATTCTCCGCTAGTAGAAAAAAAAAACAAACAAAAAAAAAAAAACACGATAAGTCTCCCACTGCACCCTCAACCAAGTCAAGGCGATGCGATAACTCACCAGCTCACCCCGAGATAGGAATCTGACCTCAAATCATGATGGTTAATGTTCCCCTGGCAGCTGAGAGATTAGGCCAGGTGTAAAATGTGGAGCGCACAATGGGCCTAAAAGGTTCAGTGTCCTGCATTAAGATTAGAGGACGGCTATCCGCACCTCCATCTCACCAGCTCTCTCACAGGTCAGCTCCAAGCCGGCGCCGTGACAGCGGCACGGCCAAGGAGTGCGACGCGCGTGCGCGCGCGCGCGGGGCACACAGAGTCGCAACACACGCGCACCTGCAATTAAAAAAATTAATAAAAATCAACGCATCCGGATGTAGGTCAGAGGATTGGGGTCCAACTGCTCAATTTCCATTCAGAACTTCACCCCTGCAACCGGTGTCTTAGAATATGTTCCGCCTCCTCACTTCCAATGAGCTTTTTCCCTCTGTCCCCAAAATGCCACCTTGTCATTAAGCCAGCTGAAGTCCCAATTCAAACTAGTTTTGTGACACTCTTTAATTGAGGATTCAGTGTTGGGTCGGGGGAAAAACCCCGCTTTCAAGCACAGCTTTTTCCATAGACCGATTATGTGCTCCACCAATTCTAAGCCGTCCGTTGGCCACAGAATTCATTTTAAGCAGGTTTATTCCTGAGAATTCAATAGAAAGTGAAATGGAACTTTTTTTTTTTTTTTTTTTTTTTTAATGCCGTATGCTAATAAAAGCTTATCATAATCAAATCTGTGGGTTTGCAAATCATGGAACTCCTCACCAGCAATGTACGGCGTGCATATCGCACTTGAAAAAATTCCGGGTGCAAAAGTAAAGCAAATGGCATTTTTTAATTTCTCGATTTTTTTTTGTCTTTTTTTTTTTTTTTCTTTCCCCCAGGTGAAAGGCTGACGCCTCGCAAAAGAATAAAAGGCTTTCAAAAAAACGGCATTTGTATTAATGCGAGAGACCGCCCTCTGTATAAGTTTGTCAAACTAAAAGCACGGTGCAGGGAAACTCGACTGTTCTGAATGCCGGTTCGACTTTACGTCAACAAAAAAAAACAAAAAAAAAAACAAAGAAAAGAAAAATGGCATCCAGAACGTGATACAGATTGGCGTGCGGTTTAAGATGCGACCCGTAACGCGCCGCTCGGTTTCCCTCTAGGAGACGCGGAGGGAAGTAAACAAAATCACATCAACAGGCATCGCATCCATCTCGCAGTAGTTTGGACCAGGAAGTTTAAACTTTATCTTAAGTAGTAGGTCGACGCCAGGAACCTGTCACATCCAGAGGAGGGGGGTGGGGGGGGGGGGGGGGCGTTGGGGGGGGAAGCATTAATGAAACTGTTTTTTGGGGCATCTTGGCGACACCCTGCAAATGTTTAAGACTTGGACTAAGTGACGGTGTACAAGGGGGACTCTGACTGTGAAGATGGGGGAGACTTCGCCTAAGCAGCTTTCCCATGTTTGGGGGGTAGAGGGCTAATCCTCTGTCAGGGATGGGGGAACTGCTCTCTTCACATTACAGGCCGTGGGAGTCTTCTCCCCTTCCCTCCACTCGGCTGACACTCACCCGCAGGCTGGCATTTTCTTAATGCCGTATCAGTTTCAACAAGCGGAAATAAAGTTAAACTGTCTCAAGGCATCCGTTTGTCTCACTTTCAGAAATCCCCTGAGTGATGACTGTAATTCTCCTCACTTGTTTTAGCGTTTTTTTTTTTTTTTCCCCAAAACAGCCAGCCGCATAAAAGGAGCCAAAGCATGAAGGTTTTTCCGTTACCAATGCTCGTCTGACATTTCCCAAGCACCAGACAGGGAAAAAAAACAAAAAAAAAACGGATCCTTCAGCTCCTACTGCCGATGTCAAGGCAAAAGTCCAGCAGTTTCATTAAAAACACACACACCAAAAAAAAAGAAAAGAAAAAAGTCACCTGTGGTATTATGGACATTTTCTGGCGCAGTGTGTGCAGACCCATGCTGGAGGTCAGGAAACCGTCTATCGTTATTCTTCCGTCAGGTTCCGCCAGCCGGAACAAGGCAGAGATCAGGGAGCTTTTACCGGCACCGGTGCGTCCGACGATGCCGACCTGCAGCGTAGGAATGAGAGTTTCGGGTCAAATGTGCGGTGAAATGTCAACAGGTTCAGAAAAGTGCAACGTTAAATGATTTAGGAATTGAGAGTCATTGGCAGTCACGACGCCGAGGGACCATTTGATAAACATTACAGCTATGCAATGAGAAAAGGCGGAGGCTGAAATGAAAAATCGCATTTTACCTTCATTAAATTAGAAGAGGGGACTTCACCAGTCTGGAGCGAAGCGCTCGTGCTATTTTACTCACAGAGCTTTAGCTCAAAAAGCAGATGGCGGACGATTTAAAAAAATAATAATAATAATTTGCCGAACAGGAACGGCCTCGACACACGGCAAATGTCACTTGTTCCACTGAACTGAGCTGCCGGTTGCCACACGCCGCAGCCTGCCAACATATAGGCCTGCGATATGCCACTACACAGCCAATGGGCAAAGCTTTGCCCAACCGGGGGGGCGGGGGGGAGATTACTAACCACATTGCTTGAATAATGGGCAAAGCTTTGCCCAACCGGGGGGGCGGGGGGGAGATTACTAACCACATTGCTTGAATAACAAAGAAGCGGCGTGCTCATAACACGCCAGCACACAGAGAGGATGCGACACCCCTCTCGCACACACGTTGTGTATTTCATCCCCTTTTCGCTCAGGGAAAACAGGGGGCATAAAGGACAAAGATGTACAAGAGTGGACTTTTCAGCCAAATCCTCATTAGACTGTGATGAAACTACAAAGTGGAAGAGGGGTGGGGCTCGGGCCACAAGATATTTTGAGTGGAGTTGCAGGCATTCCGCCAAGATTGCAGCGCTGTTGAGAAAATGTTGATGTTTTTCGCCGAACAAAGATGCGCACGTTGAGTCAGCCATGGAACAGACAATAAGTCATCCCTTTAAAGCAGGCGTCGCATAGCTCCGGGTCCAAGTCAACAAGCCGTCCCATTGTCTAAACTGTAATGAAAATGTACAGTGTTCAGTCACTATGAAGCATTTTGTATTGTGTCGTTTGCAAAAGTGCTACACAAAGAATGTTCTTTGTGGCAAGTAATAACTTTACCCTCTACAACCCGATCACCAAGGACGTTAGAAGAGGGGACTTTCTGTCACATTATCAATTTCTGATCAACCTGGGTTCTGTCGCGTCCGCGGGAAAAAAAGCAGCCAGTCATTGCATAAAGCGGTTGTCCGTCTGTAAAAGAAATTCAGTGGCCCCCTTTGCCTGAAACCTTCCCTAAAAAATTAAGCGCCCTGGGTCTCATTCAAAGCCATCTATGAGGAGAAGTTCAAAACAGATTATACAAGTGCTTTCTGATCTGATCCTAACAGGAAGAGGGAATAAACACTGGCTGCTGAACTCGGCCCCCGCAAAATAATAACACCACTCCGGAATGAATGTGAACGCAAACGCCACTGAAAGCCATTTTAGCAAATGTCCCAACATTTGAAACCAGCGCAGCAGTAGTGGTGAACCGGGTGAGCCCCGCTTCCTTTAGATAAAAAAGGGAATAACATGCGACCTTTTCATCTTATTACAGACATAAGAGGGTGAGGGTTCGCGCAGCTCATGCATGGCATCATTCAATGTAGACGTGAAGACTGTACATTATCGCTTTTGATTGTCTGAGCACTGGAGATGAATGTAAATGTCCGTGGAATGCCATTTCTGGGTTGTTTTTTTTTCTACTCCTGAGATTATGATTGAGGTTTAGTATCGAGGTTGGGAATGAAGGCATCCCGTACTGTGGTACCGGTGGTAGGTGCAGGTTTCCTTTTCGAAGGGGTGTCAGAGGAACTGCCGGGATGCACAAAGCCTTTCACCCCCATGGCATGCGGCAGAGATCCCTCCCATGGGCTGTCAGAGCCAGGGGCTCCACACTTATCAACCCATCCATTGTGAAATCAGCCGCCCTGGCCAACCATAGCCATGCAAAATACACCCACCAGCATTAAACACAATTTCAATCATCCTCAACCATCTCCCTCTGCCTTCCTCCATCGCTCTCCTCGCCCCTCTACCTTGGCCTCTTTCCTCTCTCTCTCTCTCTCTCTCTCTATAGTGAATAAACTGTTGTCACCATCAGGTAGCTCAAAATGCAAATGGGGAACAAATGGATCCACTTGAACGGTCTTAATTACATGATATGTATTCCATGAATCACAAATGGTATAGTGCTCAAAGTTCAGCGGCACAATATCCCTGTCCCCTTTAATAATTGATATTGAAAATAATGCCACATGAAAGGGAATCACGCCACGCCTTCTACACTGGCTGCATATCAACCCCCCGGGGTCACGGACCGCGCACACCAGTAAGCATGCAAAGGTGGGAATAAAGACAAGAACCTTTTCTCTGGATGTGAAGACGACAGTCAGGTTCTCCAGGACCAGAGGTTCACCGGCACTGTAGGAGAAGTTGACTCGGTTAAAGGCGATGCGGCCGTTCTCCGGCCAGTCGCGCGGAGGCCGTTTGTCCGTCTCCCATGGCGCTTCGCTCTCCAGCTCGGCGTACTCGACCACTCTCTCCACTGACGTCATCTTCAAAAAAAAAGATAAGACAACACTGGAAAAATGTACAAAATGATTTGATGCGAAATGTATTGTATATTTACTGAAATGTATTGAATATTTCAGGGAAGAAATGATTACAACCGGCCTCATAAATAATGGATTCAGCGATCAAAACACATTTTGAGTTTGATGACCACAAAAAGCATCCATAGATATGAATGATGAAGAGAAATATTGATTTGTTTAAATGAATGTGTGAAAAAAAGGGTTACAAATCCAATATATATATCAAATATCAAATAGAATATATTTATCGGTCCCCAGTTTGGCAAACTCAGTGTGCCTAATTAAAGAAGCCTGAAGGTTAGAATTGTTGGTGTGTTATTAAACTAAGCACACTATTTGTTTCCGCATGGTACATTAAGATCATTCCTCGTCACTTTAAGCGTTTGGACATAAACATTCTCACCATGTTCTCGATCTCGGCGCTCTGTCTGACGCCCCACTGAAACATGCCTGTGAGTGTGACGGCATAGGACAGAGCCAGACCCACTCCACCCGCATCCAGCCCTGTGGAGAAAAAAAAAAAGTAAACATACAGTCACACAATTACAAATGAGCTTTGTCGGTTTCCCTAATAATATTTCAGAAATTAAATGTCATACGTTATATCTAAAGTTCATACGGTACCATCCCGGAGGTAAATGCAGCCGAAGGCGGTAATGGTGACAAAAATGGAACAAATTCCATCAAGGCGCACAGCAAACCAACGAGAGGTAGTCAGGAATAAGAACCAGGCTTCTGTTAACAAAGGCAACCACGGGGATCGGATTTGCTTTGAATGTGTGCGACAAAAGGTAAACACCGTGAATGGTGGGCTATTTCACTGAAATCCAATTTTCTTTCACCTGAGTGGAGATCTTGGTGTTCATCAAACATCTGCTGGAACCTGGGCTGAGCCCTGAGGGCGCGGATTGTGCTCAGGCCTTGGAGAGAAGAGGAGAGGTGGGAGAAGACGGGACTCCGAGCTACAGCAAAACGGAACACGGACCAACGTCAGTCTGCGGACATTTCAACAAACGTGCATCTGTAATATCAGCTATCTGTGCACTTAGCACCACAGTTTTTTTTTCCAATCTAAATAATCCACTGTTATATCTATGACTCCTCGGGACATATTTACTTTCATGCATCAATATTTTTTTTGACCAAATAATCCATGACGGGTTTCAATACACATCTGAGTGATCCAGACAATTGTGATATATATGCTATATAAAACTACCATGTCTTGAGATATATTATAAAGTACATGTGATCAACAACGCAATAACAATCTTTAAGAATGAAATTGGTCCCAGATGCCAATCCGTTTTGATTTAGGGTTGCGGTTAAGAGGTCTTGTTCATTTTCACAAAAACCTAAATGTTTCGTCCGAGGTTTTTAATAGAACTTTTGTTCTTTATCGCGACGGAACAAGTGGGCCAATGTGCAGTTGGGCTCTCGGCCCAGAATGAGAGCCTGTCGCAGCCTAGTCATGCACACTTGGCATTTTTTTTGCCATTGTGCGTGATGTCATGAACTCCCGCCTCTTGAGGAAACTGCGTGTGGCCGAGCCATAGTCCGCCGCCACCTTTGGCCTTTATGCTAATGGCCCCAGCTTTCTTCAATGAGCTATTAGAATTCCTGTGGTCTGCCTTTGTCTTTTGGCTCAAATGGACATGTCCACACCCCCGCGCACCCGAACCCCCCCCCCCCCACCCAAAACAGATTTTACTTGTAGACTCAAGGCGCTTGATGTCGGTGGAAGTTTGCAGGAAGTAGCGTCTCAGAATCAGGAACACAGCGAGGAGAGGAACGATAGGGACGAGAATCCAAGGGATGACGTGCGCAGCTACGGCAATCACTCCGATGACTTGGAGAAAAACCTTGGGCAGAGACAGAGAGAGAGAGAGAGAGAGAGAGAGAGAGAGAAGAAAGATGTGAGCACAATATTAATTGGAAGCAGAACGAAAAGCCTCGCAGCTGCTGACGACAAAACAAGAAAAAAATAAAAAAAGAAGCTTCAGCTCCATTCCAGTGAGTACAGAGTGGACGTGCAGTAAGGTTAACGGCCCGAGCTGTGGCCCGAGCTGTGGGGACGAGCTTATGTGACTCACAGTGTGAAAGGAAAGCGATCGCGGCGGCTAATTCTCACTTAGTAACAGGTGAGAATTCGCCACTTGGCCGAGGCGGCCGGGATCCTTCGCTCCCCCGGGCTTTCCCTTCAACACTTCTGGCCCGGGAGCCTCCCCCTGGCAGAGCAGCCAGCCAGCGGCCGTGTGGCCACACGGTGACTGGCACAGGGCTCCGGGAACCCGCGCTGTGGGTGTCTGATACATCGCGCTCGCACCGCACAGCCCTCAACAACACAGTGACTCATCGCCCGTCTTAGTGGCTCCGTGACACATCGGGCACCAGGACACGAGAGGTGACTAAGCAGGATTGGCGCGAGTGAATCTGACGGCAGCGAAGTGGCCGCACCTGCACCGGGACAATGAGATAAGCACCTGATCACACTAATGGGTCACTTTCAGTATTGGAGATACATCGTTTACCTATAGTTGTAAAAAAGCAGGCTTATAGCTAAATATAAAGCATATCCTCTCTATATAATATTATGAACGCAGTATTCATGCGATTCAATTAAAACGACGGTAAGGTACGGCATCTGAATGCTGATGGACTGGAAAGGATTGGGGTCCATGCCACCTAACTGCGATACAGATTTGGAGATTCCACTGGTAGACGATTAAAAGCGAAGCCTCACACCCTGAAATTAGACACATCCCAAGAAATAAACCAGCAGACCTGGAGATTAGGATCGTCAGGTTACCTTCCGTGGTCTGTTCCGAGGGCCCCCCCTGACGAGCCCTGAGAGATGAAAATTTAATTTTGCACCCTAATTGCAGATGTTATCTGCCACTTAAACACACATTTAAGCCTGATCACTTTCTGTGCTTTTTCTCTTTTTTTTTTTTTGGGCGATGAAAAGCTCAACTCAATCCCATTTGCGGTTCAGATAAGAGGGTAGGGTATTACTAAGCACTGCCATAGTGGGGCCGCCACAATCAAACAGTGAGCGCGGGAGGCTACTGAGCACAACTGATCCCGAGAATTTCACAGTACATAAGTTTCGATCTTAGTCTTGATGGAAGGCCACCAGACTGCAAAGTGAGATGGTGGCACATGGGCCATTACTGAATGTTATCCAGCCTCTCCCCTTGGAGGAGGTACAAATATTAACGGAGCACGCGCTCTTATCGTACATTTTTTTTCCTTTCACTCCGGTGACACGGCGACACCGCTCGTTCACGTTTGCCTGTGGGTTCATTCGAATTCTAATTGGGCTCATGGCAGCGGGGGCCACGGAGGTCCCGGGCCGGCTTATCGGACGGTGGGGTCGTCTGAGGGGACAGAGGAGGAGGAGGAGGAGCAGGAACCATTAGATAGGAGCCTCGCCTCCTCCTGCTCCCCGGGGCCGACGTCGCCAAGGCCCACCCCCCCCCCCCGTTTGATGTGATCCATTTGCGTGGTCTGGCGCTTATCATGTCAGCATCGGGAACACCGCGGCCCCCACCCACACTACACACAGATGAGTGCCGATAAATGATCCTACGAGCGCACAGCCCCCCCTCCCCTCGGACCACAGCCACATCTCCTATGGAGCCACACAGGAACCAGCAACTCCCAAAGCCACATCCCACTGTACATAAAAGTGGATAAAAGGATGAAAGGTTTTGTATACAAACAGTTTAAATAAAGAATTAGCGCTAATTGCTCTTTAGCAAGAAAAGAAAGCCACCGCACGCATGTGATTCGATCATTCAAGCGCACGGGGCGCACCGCTGTGTCCAAAGACCATTCAAATCTCTGCTGACCCTAATTGCTTTATTTTCTCAATGATTCTATCGGCTCTTTGATGTCCAAATAAATGTGGAAAATTGAAGTTAATTGCCATATTTGTGTTCGGCAATGATAGCAACCGTTGTTCCGCGGCGGAAAATAAACACTTCGCTTTAATTAAACATCCCTCCGGACACGAGGGATCGGTGGGCTTTTTACACCCCCCCCCCCCCTTTTTCATCCTCCCTTTATTTACTGTCAAGTGTGCAATATTTGCCACCGGGAAAGACGAGCAAACGAAACAGGAAATGAGGAGACTCCGTGGCAAAAGGAAATTCCTCAAGAGAAGCCCTCCGTCCCTGCGGGATTTTTTTTTTTGTTTTGTTGTCGTTGTTGTCGTTTTATTCGACACTTTTCCGTGACAGAGCCGCACAATACGTTTGCAAGGGTCAGTGGTACTGAAACAAAACGGGGCTGTTCCACTCGGGCCCCGGAACAATAGACGTGACCCGACCCATTCTACGCCCTCTTTGGGCTTTATTTTAGCATTAAATGCCGAGATGCTGTGGCCTTTCTTTTGAGAGAAATGACTGTGGACACCTCCTTCACATTTTCCCTCTCTGGGCCATTTTCACTTCATAAAGCTGCAGTCAATGTGTTTTTTTGTGTGTGGTGAGGAGGGTCTGACACATACTGTGGTGGTCTCAGTCGCTGTCTACATTGGTGGCTCAAGTAGTCCTAGGATTAGGCCTTTGTGTGCCGTGAAAAGGTAAAAGAAGTCACTTATTTGGGCTCAGTCAAGCTGCTGATTTCCAGCCCCAGTTTGGAAATAAGAGAAAGGCTTTGAAATGCACTCTCACTCTCGCTCTAGCTCTCTCTCTCTCTCTCCCTCTCTCTCTCTCTGTACTATAAATCACTAGTGTCCAGCAAAGTCATTCATTCGGTCATTGCTCCTTTCTCTCTTCCTCTTGATAACGACACAAAAAACTTTTCGCAGAAAACAGCAATTGACGCAAACAAAAGTGACTCACAATGAGCGCACAGGACTCGCGATCCTCATCATATTGACGCGAGGCGAGATTTGCAGATGAGATTGGCACTTTGTTATGCCAGTTCCCAGGCTCAAATGACCCCAGGCCGGGCTCGTACGTCTGAGTCAGAGCGGCCGAGGTGCTGGACCGCAGCATCATGGAAGACCACACACACACACACACACACACACAAAAACACACACACGGGAAGCTTTTGCCGGCCATTGCTCGCCATCAAATGACCATGTGTGGTATTGCCGAGTGGCTAGTTAAGCGCACACACACGCACTGGTACACACAAACACACACAGTGTTGTTGTGTAGCGGTTGCGGTTCCCACTTACACTGATTTGATGAATGACTGACTACAGCATGTATTCGTACAAGTCCATCTTTAGGGGCTTCTCACCTTTCCGTGTCACTTGTGTTTTTCCACCTCGTGCAAGACGACAATGGCACTGTCATACAACAATGGTCCGGGGGGATTTATGGCACAGCCCATATATTTCCACACGGGGCCATCCCCTGTGTTTCTCAGGCCAACCCGTGTAATGCCCCGAGCCAGTGCATTCTTCACTTGTTCTGTCACCGGCCGTGGTAAAGAAGCCGGTGAAATCCCATCCTGCAGCCCTGCCGGTTACGTCAGCAGTTCTCATATCCCACAAAAGCCACCGAAGAGGGCTGAGACACAATGTGCCACAATATACTAGACTCACACAATCCACCCGCCAGTGTCCTTAGATAATGGCCGTCTCTCCGTGTTTGTGTGCCTCTTTCCCGGGGTTTGGGGTCTAGGCGCGCACGCCATTTTTTGCCCCCTCACATATCCGACCTATTTCCTCCCTCCGGACGTCTACTTCTGGAATTGATTCATCACAATGATTTATCGCCAACCTTTTTTTTTTTTTTTATATGACAATAACACTTGTGCAGCAGGTGAGGCCCTATTTGCACAAAAGCAATTGTCAGCTTGCGTCCCAGTATAAATGACAAACTGAATTAGCATGGACGGTTAAGAAGACCCGTGAATGTGGCTACGGACCCCGCAGTCAGTGGCGTGACTTGGTCAAGAGCCTTCACGCGAAATCCTCCAGTGAAAGACCCCTGAACTCACCCCTCATTGTTTTGCCCTCCTCCACTGCGCCCTCTGTGAAAATAGAGGCAACCCGGGATTTAAAGGTCAAGTCCGCACAAAAGCTGACGGTCCCAAAGGCCTGAGGTGTTTTTAATTGACATTTCTGTCTTTGTCCCCTGACCATAAAGAGGGGAGGGGAAAAAGGCTCCCCCCCGGGGAAAAAGGGCCCCCCCCCCCCCCCCCCCAATATACTAAATTACCACTAAATGAGACCTGTGGAAAAATCAGGCTGCGGGGTTTAACCAGGTTCACCCAGCTTAGGGGAGTCCCCTTGTTAGGTGGGGTACGGGGGCAGTGCTGAGAGGCTGTGAAGTGCTTAGGAGGAAGCTCCGGTGCAAATCCCCCCCCCCCCCCCCCCCCCCCCCCCCCCCCCCCCCCCCCCCC
>JAFBJU010000683.1:4733006-4817326 GCA_016785305.1 Colistium nudipinnis | reverse complement strand
GCCCCAAAAAAAACTCCCCCCCCTCCCCCTCCCCCTCCCCCCTCGAAGCGCTCTCACCCCACAGAGAGAACGATAAACTAGTTAGGGCATTGTTTATGAAGTTTCACTTCATTCCCCTGCTGACAACCATTTCAACAATGGCTATAGGGGAAACGTCCCTCCGCGAGTGAGCCACAATAGTCGGGATCAGCGGCTTTTCTGCGCGCCTAATACTCGTATAAAAAGAGGGAAAATCTTCCTTCCTGAAAGCATTGTAGAGTGCACCGTGAAAGACACCTGCAAACAGGAGCGACTCGGCGCCCAAACAAAAGTGTTTTGTCCAAAAGATGACACCTTTGTCCACCATCCACTCTCACGCTGCACAAACAACATTCACGCGATATACTGTACGCGGTCTTGGTCGCTCTCCGCTGACATACGGAAAACGTCCGTAACATAACGTCGGGTTTCAAAAGTCCCGGCGACAAAAGGTCACAAAGCATACGGTGGAATGCCCGAGTCATACGAGGTAAAGTACAGCGAGTGCGTATGTGCGACCCCACGTCTATTTTCAGTCCTGACCTATTCTACTTTCCCTCTTTTTTGTTTGGTTGGACCGTATGGGCCCTCCACAAAGTTATTATTTTACTCCGGCTATTATTCGGCTTATTATCAAAATGAGGGGGAACTATGGCGGACAAAAAGCTTTTGTGCGAACGATCTTTTGTGCTTTCAGCATTTAAGATGGCTTTTGTCTCCGGTGAGATGGGTATCTGCCACAAACATCACTCAGGCATTGTGGAGGGGGGATTCGTTTTCAGCGCGCCCTTTGTTCTATTCTTTGGCCCCAACCAAGGAGCCACGCCTGCCCCTCTACCTCCGATTGTGCGGCGTACATTCCCCTTCTTTGTGGCGCTAGGTGCATGAGCCGCCCCATCTCCGCGGGCTTGCGTGGGAGATGGCTGTCACAGTGGCAGGGTGGCATTTGGTAACCTAACCTGGCTGTGCACCGGGGTGGCCCTTGGCTACCGGGGCCTGTAAGACTTTGAACCTTGGGTGGATTGAAGGAAGGGTCCCGCTCTGGATCTGTTCCAGCTGACCCGTCCCCCTTCCCCCCTCTACCACACTTCCAGCTCCACTGCTGTACGCCTGCTGATCACACTCCCGACCCCCCCCCCATCTTTGACACTCAACACATCCTCCTCACCCCCCCCCCCCCCCCCCCCCCCCCATCTTTGACACTCAACACATCCTCCTCGTCACCCTCTCCTCTCCTCCCCTCCCCGCCGTTTTCTCCCACATCCCAACCCATCATCCCGTGGCCCCTTTATTTTCCTCCTTGGTCCCTTTCTCTCTCCCCATCACTTGCTTAGTTGTCTCCGTACACATTCTGTGAAGACGCCGCTTTTCTGTTGTGTCACATTGAGAGAGCCACACCCTCAGCCTGTGTGCACACTTTTATTAAATCTGTGCAGGCGCTGGGCCGCCCTGGCGGGTAATCCTACAGTAATTGTTTCCAGATTAGGGGACCCAGACCACAAAGCAGGTTTAGCCAGGCATGAAATGGCCTCCCCATGCTGCAGCGCCAGCGACCAAACCTGCCGAGGTGAGACTCACCTGGATAAAGTCCACAAACGTCCACGGGAGCAGTGAGTCCAGGTAACCGATGTCCTTCGAAAACCTGTTGAGGATTCTCCCTGGAAAAACAAAACAACACAAATGAATAGATTGGATGAGAACGGAATAAATATATTTATGACATAGCTGAATTTCGTGGCGTTGGTTATGAAGCCGCTAAATGGATAACTTGTGCGATCCAAATTATTCTGAGGATATTACGACGGATTCATTGTATACAGTGCGAGAGAACACTAGCATGCGTGTCGACCGCCTGATGTAATCTCCATGTCACTCTGAAGAACTCGATCTGATATGCTCCATCATTAGCCTCCCTGCACCCATAAAAAAAACATTATTAAACATGATTGGTTTGTGTGAATTCCCTTCAGCTTCACTGGACTATTGAGCAACTGTACCTTTCAATTGAATAGAACAGAGCTCATACGCCGAGCGTGAAAACACAGGCCTATCTAGATTAAACAATGAATCATTATTTGTCTAGCGTTCCACAAAGACTGCCCTGCTCTTGGCTGAATGCGTGAGGGGACTTTTTGTCTGCAAACAAAAGGGCAACAGAAGCCGCGTACCTGCCTTTATCTTCCGACCGGCGGTGTCGGCGGACGTTAATTGAGTTGCCTCCAATCTGCTCAGGTGTTCATTATTTTTTGGCTGGTGCTCTGCAGGTGCCGTGGCGGCCCTTTATTGTCCCTCCTTCAGTAACTTTGCTCCCCTATTTGGATCCCGAGGCACATAAGATGACACCGGAGCGGCGTTCACACACTATTTCTCGCAGGGGTCAGCGCTGACCAATCCCCGCACAGAAAAAAAATCCCTCCCCCAGACTCTTCGATCAAAAAAGTACCCGAGCTGTGACACCTGGCACTTAGTTCAATGATGAGTCCGACATGCAGGTGTGTCGTGTGTACTCATAATCGGCAAAGTGCCTCCAAAATGGCATATGGTTGTCTGAACTCACAACGCATTGTCTCACGTCACGGATCAAAGGGTAATATCTGGCTGTGAATCATAATCTAAATAAAGCAGCACAAACACATTTAGGGTACAACCCATGGTAAAGTGAAACTAACCACACAAGCCGGTCGGTGAGTTTATTTTACACGCACGAAGATCGCCGTGTAACAGGGTGGGACCTGGTAAAGGACCAAGAGAGAGCGGCCGCGTTGGCACGGCGCGTCGGAATGGCACTGTGAATGGGAGGCGTGGCGGAGCCATAGCACCACTGACCTAAAAGTTGCCTCCCAGCCTCCGACTCAGTCCCGCGGAGGTGGGGCCTGTAATCACCTCTCTCCACGGCCGTAAGCAGCTTACAGCTTTATCCCCAAAAAAATAAATAAATGCTGCAGCCGCCTAAAAACATGCATGCAGACGAGTCCCGGGCTCCCCGTAACAGCCATTGCATAAACCCAGCCGGCGCATTATCCCCCCACAACAACCCAGCAATGCTCCAAATCAGCACTGATTCAGAGTCAAGTGGCATAAGCATGTAGTACACTCGGAGGCAGACTAATCTCATTCACGGGGCGAGTGCCCCTTTAGCATACAGGCATCCCGAGGGGAAGGTTCAAGCAAAGGGGGCAGAGCTGCTGCTGCGGCTGCTACTCGAGGAGAATACGGCGTCTTTAGTCTGGGTATGAGCGAGTGGGGGGGGGGCGGGTACATGTAAAATTGTGTTTGTAGAAGATCCAATAATATTTTTTTTACGTAATTCTACTGTCTAAGCCATAGATGACCCAAATCCACGCGTATTTGACAAACAATGCCAATGAGAAAGGGATAGGTTTCTCCGGGTTACATCATTCCACGGTTGCAGGGTGTTGGAGCAGAGCACATCAGTCAGACATCAGCTGTTTGACAAGCGGCTCAGTTAACAGAGTTTCAGAGGGGGATGAGGTAAAGACTCCGCTCCATCCCCTGCCACACACTATGGAGGGGATACATTACAGCGATGCAGTTACACAAAGACGTCCGCTGCATGGAAATGCCTATGAGGTAAGATCGGCGTGGGACAATGGCTTCAATCACTACGGGTGGCTGTCAACAATATCACCTATTGTGCGGAGAGGGGTATAGACGTTTCAGGATATCAGCGGCATTAGTATCAAGCAATTTCTCATGGTTTACGACTCCAGCGGTGATTTGGACCACTTTTTTCTTTCGAGCTCGGGAAACATCAAGCCCTTAGCCCCAAACTAAGGCGGCCCCCTCAGGTGGAGATATTAGCTGAGGAGGGGCCCCCAATCACACTTGAGAAAAAAGTGGAACAGTGGGGTCCGGGCTGGAGCGGGGCGCGTGGCCAATCGCGGTTCCCTGTAAACATCAAGATAAGGGGGAAGACTCCGAGCCGCTCCGTGTGCGGGCCCCGGTGCAGGTGGAGGGAACCTTTCAGTGAAGCAAGTGTGATACTGAAGGAGTACCGAGGCGGGGGGGGGGCGGGGGTTGGCTGCCAAGGCCGGGGGTGGCACGGCTCACCTGCACTTCCACGAAGGGCCCCGGCAGCCCGGGGCAGCCTCCCACCGCCGGCACCTTGCTGCCAATACTAATACATTCTAAATCCATTCTCTTCGCTCACACCGCCAGGCTCCTGCAATCTCCTCTGCTTCCCTTTCATGCAATTAAATAGTGGAAGTGCCGAGCGAGGGGGAGCCCTATCAGCCACACTGCACACACACACACACGGCTCCATCTCCACATTCAATTTACACACTTTCGATATCATCATCCTCTCTCTGCGGTGCTCCCTCCACTTTGCTCTGCCCACACCAGCCAGACCTGAAATACAGACATTGAAGAACACAGCCTCTGTAAACACGACCCCGGAATCTCACACCACTGACTACTGAGAATCGGACGTTCCCCCGTGTCAACACCGAGGACCGAGGTGGGCCACGATGCTAGGGGCACATGCGTGCGTGTGTGTGCGTGTGTGTGTCTGTGTGTGTCTGTCTCTGTCTGTCTGCGTGCCTGTGCGTGCATGTGTGCGTTGCTCGAAACTCCACTCCTCGACTGTGCTGATGAAGCCCTGGCCTGCAGTCTCTGAGGGGATTAGCCCACTCAATGACACTAAATTACAGGGATCAACATCAGCTCAACACATCCACATGCTGTCTCTGCGGCTCTAACTGGATCAAATTTGGATGAACAGCAATAAGTAATAAGGCTGCACATTAGCAAAAATTGAGCACTATGAATACATTAAGTTATAGGAATACATCATAATAATAATAATAATAATAATCGAGGTCATTTCAGTCTGCGCCGTTATCCAACGGCATCTTGCTATCTTGAAACTTATCAGTCGGAATTGTTCCGAAGCATAAAGCTTTTTTTAATCAGCGAAAGCCCCAACTCGGGAAATAAACCATCTCCACACGGCACGAAAAAAAAAAAAAAAAAAAAGATAACGGAGAGACAGACGATTCATACGTCGCAGAGGCTTTCAGCGGCGGCTACAGAAGAGCTACAGTGCCTCTCCATCAATCATAATTCACCACTGCTGTACGCTATTGTTACAAACCACATTCACGGAATGACAAATAAGACCTTTGTGCGGCGATGCTTGAAATGGTAACCTTTAACTCCGAGACTGGCTATCACAAGCGGCGGGCCTGTTCAGCAGCAGCACGCCTGTCACTCACACACGTAAACATTTGCCAAATCCTTAACAACACAAAGAGACGCGCGCGCGCACACACACACACACAGTCGCAACTGTGACTTGTATCAACCAAAGAAAAACACATTTTGAACAGAAGCGAAACAACGAGGAGGAAGAGGAGACAAAAACCCAGGCAGAGTTCACCACAGCTGTCTTGAGGGAGTTCTTCTTTTTTATGAGGTTTATGAGTCAATCAATCACTTAACAACATATAAAGCAGGAGAACAAATAGAAGGGGAAAAAAAAAACGACATAGGTGAGTGAATCTTATAAAGAAAAGGTCAGGTTCATTCTTGGTTTGGTGTCGACTGGTCAAAGGGCAAAAAAAAAAAAAAAAAACAGCGTGCGGGACGGTTGTGTATAAATCCAGTCAGACACACACACGGTGTTATTTGCCGGCCCACAGGCCCGGCTGTAATGACTGGGCCGGTCACACAATGGTCACCGATAGCAATCGGATAGCAGCGGCTGTTAAGCCTCTCCTTGGCTGCACTATTAAACAGATTATTACATTATTCAGAGTTGTTTGTTCTCCTCCTGTGCGGAGCTCACCGAGCGAGGCACACCCAGATAAGTCGGCAGGTAGTCAAATATGTGACACAAACGGCGGCGCTAAAAAACAAAAGCCAAAGATTGGGACCTGCGGTGTTTGCTCCCGAGCGCAGCTTTGCCAAGGGCCGCTTTGTGGCTGCACCCACTTCTAATGCCAGTGGAAAACCGCAAGCTCCTGAACTCCCTCAAATCATATTTGGACTTGCGTTGGCAGCACATTACGACTCATTATGCAGACTCGGGTTCCCTTCCTCGCTGAGAATTCCCACCCGGGCTGATTGTGTTGTACATGCGTTACGCTCTGAAAAGATTAGGCTGAGTAATTATCTGTCGACAGGTGAACAACGCGGCAGAAAAATGAAAGTTATCATAGTGGGCCACGTGACACTAGACTTAGGGTGAAAATGACGCACCGTATTGACACTATTCCACCAGATTAGTATTTGAAGGGGTTTCGCAATGAATACCGCAAAACCTCACGGACATGCGATGACAAAATGAGCAAAGCCATTCGCAAACGATACGGACAGGACTTTAATTGTTCTTTCGGTTTTATTTGTTCCCATTTGTAAAGGAGAAACACACCTGAAGAAAAGCTGCCCTCCTTGAGTAAAGTCACAAGACACAATTAGAGTGTTTGCTCACTTTTGAAAATCATGTCAATCTGCCCACTCCATTGACCCATGAGCTACAGCCTACAAAGCTGACGGAATAATAAAAGATTTCTGATAAAAAAAAAAAAAAGGAAAAAAAAAAAAAGCAGAAGACAAACAGGTCTGTGTTTGCACTAACACGGTTGTCCAAACACAACCCGGTCCAAGATCTACTGCCAACAGTATTTATGAGATATGTTTGTTTGCCTTTTTTTTTTTGTTCAGGCTCACAATTTAAAAAGATAACACACGCTTTGTTCAATTTAAATACATTATGGATAAATATTAGGTCATATTAAATATTATTTTTAGCTGAACTGGGCAAATTGGTTACACCTGCTGTACTCCCCAGCAGCAACCTTAATGAATCAATTTTGAATGAATGAATGAATTTTAAAAATCAACCAGCCATCGCGTAATTGATGTATCATTTTTTCATATTATTATAGACATATTCTCCAATTAACCTTTATCCTTTATCAATTCCCTGCATATTATTGGAATGCGCAATTTAATGTGACGCTCACAAGAAGTATTTTGTGCGCAAAAATATTTGTATTTGATGAGAATGTTTTTGGAACATTTTACAGGGTAAATTGTTATATCAAACAGAACAGAGGACAGAAATGTCAAACTATGGAGTTTGAGGGCGAGCCCGGGCTGTTTAAGTGGATCAGAACATGCCAAAATAAGTAGCAGCCTGCACTCTAGTGGCGAGATGTAATAGCAATAACTTCTGCAGCAAGCGCAACTGGAGGTTCACCATAGCTGCGTGCGTGTGCGTAAGCTGGACCATGTTAGAACTCAACCAACGGAGCGCATACGACTCCGACTACTCGATAATGGGCCACTTACCGATGGGATTGACGTCGAAGAAGCGCACCGGGGTCCGGAGGATGGCATTGAACATGTTGTTGTGTAGGGTTTGGGAGCATTTCACCAGGACATTGAAGAAGAGCAAGCTGCGAAGGAAGCCAAACACAACTGAAGAGGCGGTTAAACCTGAGAAAGGCAGAGAGGAGGAGAAGAATAGGAAAAAAAAATAAAAAATCCATCAGCAAACCCCAGTGCAGTCCAAGACAACATGCATCTAGGTTGACTGTTTCTCAAGCAAAATCATGAAGCCAAAACAGGAGTATCTCTCTTTATCTATTATTATTATTATTCTTGTTTTTTTTGTTCTTAAAAGCCGTTATATCACCGTGGATGCAAAGCCTGACAGATTGAAAAGGGGTTGGGAGTCACAGGGAGTTAATCGGAGCAATCCGACAGCAGTGAACAAGAAAAGGCACCGCTATCTTGCTGTACAGCTGAGGCCCCGTGCGCACGTACACTGGGCCTTGAAGGCCTTGGGCCACAGCCAAAGAAACGGTGGGTCTGTTCATTGAATGGCTGCGAATTGAGAGGCTCACAGTACACAAACAGCCATGTGCGCCTCGTGAGCATCACCTGCGTAAACACCTAGGTACAGGTCAAGGTCCAGCTGCCGAGGGGAGCTGCCATTCAGGTGCTCCGTCACATTGACGCGCTTCTGTTCAGAGGCCCTGCCAGTCAGCCACAAAGGAAACAAAAATCCACAAGGACAAGTAAACACAAAGCAGGGAAGAAAGCTGCAACATGGAGGTGCCAGACAAAACACATTCCTGCTGTCCTGACGCACAAGGTCAGCCTCAACAAGTGACAGATAATGCCGGGATTAGCAGTTTGGTTCGGTTGGCTTCTGCCAGAAAACGATCAACCACTTCCAGTGGCTGGGAAGTATTTCACTTCGGCTTACGAGAACCTGTTTGCAGTCATGCCTTTGTCAGCTTTGCGATTTTCCCAGGGTGTAAAAGAAACAATATCTCACCAGCAAGCGAGCCACCAGTCCTGCAGGACAAACGTAAGCTAAACAAACACAAAACAAACAAACAAATGAAAAAAAAAACACACGCAAAAAATGATACACGATATTTAGCTAGTGAACACAGCCAAGAACACATTTTTAAACATCTATATTTTACATATCCATAGTATAGCCATTAATATAAATCAAACAACTCAGTCTCTTCTTCAAATGAAATTGAAGAAATGAACTCACATGTGCTAGGGCATTGAGCAGAGCGAGCACCAAGAGGACCACGAAGTTTGCACCTGCCAGGAAATATTTCACATACATGTGCAGGCCGACATTTCCTTCCGAGCGCTTCTCCTCCTCTGTTGGCTGCATTTCCTGCAGATATAGACACTCGAGTCATTCAGCGGCACATCATCAAATCACGCTTTAATCACCAGGGGAGTACAGGCGAGTGTCTTCTGCTCTCTAGTGGCTGAAATGACGCACAACAGGCCATGTTCCAACATGATGTCGCAATGCATATTATGCTTTAGGCTGGATAAGAACCGTACTGAGCCGCTTGCACTCACATCTATTGGTCAAAGGTTGCCTATGTACCCACCACGGCAAGTGGCTCTGCCGCCTCAATCAAGGAGTATTTGGAGGAGGCGAGGGAGGACACGGAGGACATGGAGTTGTCAGGGAGCGTGTGGGGGAAGCCAGAGGTGGTCCCAGGGACGGGAGTTGTGCATTGCCTCTCCTCTTCCTGTCCCTTGTCCTCCTTAAGCAAAGATCTAAAGTTTAGCAAGCTCTGCAGCTCACTGTAGGTCCCCTGCGCCACCATCCGGCCCTGGGGGGAAAAAAAAGAGAGAACATAGATATCGCCGCGTTTGCGACATGATGTTACGATGATGATTAAAGCAAAAGAGCACGTTCCCCCGCCAGTAACGGAAATACATGGAATATCTGTGAGGGTTACTTTGACTATGTTGCATATCACAAAGAGAGATAGTCTAATGGAGACCGCAC
Source organism: Colistium nudipinnis (assembly GCA_016785305.1). Classification (NCBI taxonomy): domain Eukaryota; kingdom Metazoa; phylum Chordata; class Actinopteri; order Pleuronectiformes; family Rhombosoleidae; genus Colistium; species Colistium nudipinnis. Next base: position 4,808,001 of record JAFBJU010000683.1, on the reverse strand, counting down.
GCAGTACTGTATTAAATGTCTTCCACTGTTTACAAACGATGGCTGACAAAGCGGTGCCTTGGTTACACAAATACATAATCATTTGTGTTTGACATATTCATTATATTAGCCCAGAACAAAACGACTGAAAGAGACCAGATATATATATATTTTTAAATATAAAAAGTGAATTCATGTCATGACTTGCTGAAATACTGCATATTGGTGCCAAGTGAAATCAATGCCTTTAAACTGACTGTCTGTCCTTTAGCTCTGCTGCCACCTAGTGGCCGACATCTGCCATTGAATCTTTTATAGAAATTTGAGGAAACATTAAATGACTCCTACCAGTAAAATGAATAGACAGTTAACTCCAGTGCAATTACATTATGTGTTAATGATTTTAACGACTTGAACAGAAAGTACTCAGAGCTTCATAACCAGTAACGTCTCGAACGCGTCTTTAACTTTTTTTCAAAGCTCACAGAGCACGTACCTCCTTCAAAACCACTATATGATCGGCAGCCTTCAGATACTGTAGTTGGTGAGTGACCAAGATGCGAGGCTTCTTCCTCAGAAGTCCACAGATGCACCTGAGTGAAGATTAAGATTTGAGAATATAAGAAAGGCAATGCTGCAATTATGTCAAGCAATAATAAGGCTTTGCCTTTGAATCTTCCACAGAAAACCCACGTGGAAATTGTGGACAAGACTCACACTTCAAAAAGGTGCCGGCCCACCTCGGCATCCACGGCACTGAGAGGGTCATCCAGCAGGTAGATGTCTGCATCCTGATACACAGCTCTGAAATACACACGTTTTGACGTTATTACTGTCACGAAAGAAAAGAAAAACATTTGTGTAAGGTTTCACAACACACCTGGCCAAGCCGACCCTTGCCTTCTGTCCTCCACTGAGGTTGGCGCCTCTGTCTCCTACCATGGCCAAGTCGCCACCTGGCAACAGCTCCACGTCCTGAGCGGGGTATACAGCGATTCACATGAACGCCACGGTCGATCTTTGGACTTCGACGTAACCGCGTAACCAAGCAGGCTCCAGGAAACTACTGTACTACGGCAAAGTACAACAGGATATGTGATCGACGAGGAGGGATTCTTACTCGCTCGAGGGCGCAGGCTCTCAGAACTCTGTCGTACTTCTGGCGGTTCAGCTCTTTGCCAAAAAGGATGTTGCTTCGGATAGTGCCGGGTAGAATCCAGGGCTGCTGAGACGTGTAGGTCAGCGCTCCTTTGACTTTGATCATCCCACTCTCCTGACTCAGCTCTCCCAGGATGGCACTGAGGAGCGACGACTGAAACGCACAAACACACAAACGCACACCTTTAAGCGCCTGAGGAGTTTTAGCCCAAGTTCTCGCACGGGATACAAGTGGCATTCCCTATAAACCGCAATTTGTCATTAATATTTAGTGGGGCTTGATAGACACAGTTGTCCAATAACCACTAGCCAGTTGCCATAGCGACCAAGGTCACGGTAGTAAAACCCTCGGAGAAAGGAGCGCGTCAAGTGGAGGAGGTAAACAGCCACATGAAAACAGCCAGTGTCTCAGGGTCAATAAATTAAACAAGTCCACTGAACAGGTCAAGATTTGAGGATTGGAGAATACACCATGTGATTTAGAAGTATAGAAGCTTCACACGCATGTATGTGACACGGAGAGACTGCGATAGGACATACGTGTAAATGACATTCTACCAGGGATTGGGTGGCATTACAGTGTGAACCTGTCGTGTAGAATTACATGCTAGCCTTTGTCAATTATACTGGAGTTCTAAATCCGTTCTGCGTGGCAACCCTTCCACACCGACGTGTTGGTGATGTGAACGAACCGTGTGATTTGAAATATATATATATATATATATCATTTTAAACTTAAAAGGGTATAAGGGTTTACATCATGCGTGTATGACTATAAACCTAGAGACTAGAGAACAGACCTGACCTTTCCAGCTCCGACAGGTCCAATTACTGCCACCAGCTGCTCGGGCCCCACAGTGAGGGACACATTCTGTAAGGTTGGAGCCTCCAGCATCTGTAAGATAATTCAAATGGACTAAATCACTGCTTAAGCACTGATTTCAATAAACCAGTCCTGCCAAGTGTGGAACGCTCAAAGGTTTTACCGTGGGCGTCACACTTTTTATAACATAGGACACTTTCGATTTACATTAGTGCCATATGTTATATAGAGTGTGCCCTGAGGTTCTAAGCTTTCGTAGCATGGAAGCTTAGAACCTCAGGGCGTCTAAAGATTGCTGCATGTGGTGTACATTAAAAAAAACAAAAAAAAAAACAAGACCATTTTCCACAACATTGCTTACTTTATCCCAGTAGCATATCACATCCTCAATCTTCACCATGCAGTCCTTCTCTGCCACAGGAGGTCCCAAATACTGGGGTGCAACTTCATCGAGCAGAAGAAAGTTCTTAGGGGAAGAATCAAATGTCTAGCTTCAGTAAGTATAATTCTTTTTTTAATCAATAAATTACAAGCACTGGGTATAAATATGGCCTCTGGTGTGGTGCATTTACTTGAATCCTTTGGATACTGATGAGGGACTCGGAGACCTTCTCGATGGCATAGGGAAAGAAGAGTGTAATGGTGAGTCGGACCGCCCCGTAGAGGGACACGGCCATAAACACTCTGCTGGAGGACAGCTTGTTCCCAGTCAGGACGTAAACACACACGGTGATGAAGATGATGACCTTGCTGGCCACAAAGAAAGAAGCCATGTTCAGGGCACGCAGGTAGGAGCTTTTCAGGATCTTGGAGATTTCCAACCTGGACAGTGACAAGAGGTGTACGTCAGTAAATTCTTATTTGGGCACAATACATGACCGGTGGCTTGGAGGTTGTTTCGTCGATTGACAAAATATTACAACAATTGGTGAAGATATTGGGTCGGACGGCTTTACTGCATCACTGTAGGAAAACAAGATGATCACACTGAACTCGTCAGTGCCCACCTTCTGATCTCATCCACCAATGCAATGAAAGGCTTCTCCCAGCCATACATCTTGATGACACGGATGCCGCAGATGACCTCATTCATTGTGCGTATCCTTTCGTCTGTCAAGACGGCCGTCTGGGACCTGAAGCAGCACAGACAAACAGAAACAATTGCACCACTGCGACAGAATCTTTAGGTGGTCCAACTCAAAAAATCTGACGCGCGACTAACCAACCTAAATCTGGAGAACAGATGTCCAAACATGGTTTGCGTTGGCATCAGGACGAAGAAGACGGCCATTCCTGCAAGGCATGATGGGCCAATCGCATACATCAACAATATAAGCACAGTTGCCGCTTGCAGGGGGCCAACCCACAGAAAATGCAAGTATAAGGTTACCTGAAAAAAAAATTAAAAAAAAGAAGAAGAATGACGAATGAGTAAAATGTAAAATACACATACAATGTATTAGATAAAATAATCGGGGGGAAAAAATAAATGACCTCATCAAAGTTGTTGACATCATAAGACAAAATGTTGACAATTTGTCCTGTGGTAGTTTTTGCCAATGCGCTGTTGTGAAGACACAGCGCCTAAGCAGAGCCCGTGGGTGAAACCAAGTTATTCAAATATCAGAATATGACAGCGGATGACACTTATGCACAGAGGCGTCCTCCGTGACTGACCTTCCGGTAGATCATGTGGCACACGGCCACGCGGATCTTCATGCCCGCTCGCTGAACATGGTAGAAATAGAGATGATGCAGCAGAGTGAGGCCGACGGTAGACAGGGAGATGCCCGCAGCACAGCTGTAGGCCTCGTTCACCGCGGCCGCGTCGATGGGGTCGTAACTCTCAAAGTACTCGATCAGCTTCCCGAGGAGCAGCGGCTGAATGACTTTGATGACTTCCTGATAGAGAGTGGGATGCAAGGCAAACGTGTGGCTGTGCTGCATTTAAATGAATAATACTGTGATGCAGCATTGGTCACTGCTGATGCTTGGCTTCACTTTGGGGACAGCACTGTACCTCGAGGAAGATGTATATTCCAATGAGTGAATAGGATCTCCAATAGCACTGAATGAGAACTTTGGTCAGTTTCGGCGGGCGCATTTCTTTGGCCGCCCGTTGAACCTCGTGATTCCAGTACCTTTCGGAAAATATGATGAAGGCCAGACAAGAAAAAGCCAGGGTCACTTTCCGGTCCAACATCAATCAAAAGGACTCAAAATAATGCACCGCCGGGGAGAGTGCCAAGTCAACATTGGGCACCTGCTGGAGCACATGGGGGTCTGCCGTACGGTCTGTGTGCGTGTGTGTGTGTGTGGAGCGAAGGCCGCTCTCATGTGACATTATCGAAGAACAATCTATATTTAGGCTGGACATACATAACAGCTCTGATGTCAACCTCCCTCAGGGTGGGTGGTCTCTCTGTTATTCAGGGAAGGAAGTCTCAGCTGAGAGGTGCCACAGTGGTGGGGACGGTCACGAGTCTCCGGTTGTCTGAATTACATAATATTATTTCAAAATGCTGTGTGTGTTTAAGTAGCGATGAGAAGGCCAGCTCCTTATTTTTACTATAGTCTTTCTGGGCTACTTGAAGCTAAAATCAACGATGACTAGAAAATGGGTGGCCACGGATGTGAACCCCTGTGAACCCCTAACATGTAACACTAAAAAAGGTGTTCCTAAAGGGATGAAGGTTGAGCTTCCCGTATACCCCAAAAAGTGCTGAGTCGGACTCTTTTCTCAACTACTATTGTGACAGCGGAGGCTGGGGGTGGCCAGAGAGTGGTTTCGCCTGCCGTCCTGAAAACCTTTCAAGGAGGGGAAGTGCGGCAGTCAGGGTAACAAGGTCTGAAGGGCCTGGCTGGTGGTGGCAGGCCTAAAAGGACGCATCTGCTGGGGTGGCGAAAAACCCACTCTGTCAGTGTGAGAGTTGTTCAGAAAAGCATAATAGCTCCACCACGGTGCAATCTGTTACAACAACCAAAATGGCGTTCTGATGGTGGACAAACCAGCGTTTAGTTTGGACCGGGATGATAGTAAACCTTGATTCTCTGTCAAACACCAATGTGGGAACTTTCAAGAGCCTCTACACCTGAATGTGCAAATGCGACTGGCAAACAGCTCAAATGTTAAGAAACGGAAATGAATGCAAGACGTTTAAAGTCGCACCTCTGCAATTCCTCCCCGAGGGTTTCCGACGCATCCTCTGGTAGAACGTTATACATGTCATCTTCCTCCAGCGTCCTCTCATAGCCAATCCTGAACAAGGGATTCAGCCAGCTAGGAACAAGGGTAATGCAAATGTTCACAAGAGAAAAGAATCGGGCAGGTGGTAGAGGAGTAAATGTACACAAGTTAAGGGAGAATTTGCAAATGATCATTCACCTACAGTCACCATATATAAAGCAGGTCTACAGGTAGGCTCACCTGCAGTCTATAAATCCCATTAAATGTGTTCACGCATCTGGTTGGTTTTAGTTTATAGTTTTAGTTAGTTTGTTACATTGAGTTGCTTGTTAAAGTTTATTCACTGTCCAAACTGCGTTTTTTTTTTGTTCTTGCTCAACAGCACACACAGCAGGAACCTCGTGTGCACGCGGGTAGTTGTGTACACCGTGGTGTGGTTTGTGCTGTGCCGCCCCGGGCGGATGCTCAGCAGCAGTGTCCCATCCAGGTACAGGCTCTCCGAAGCGGCCACACCGCCGTCACACCGCGGAGCCCGCTCCACACGGAGCATGTCAAACACGGCTGCCCCAGGCGCGGGCCCCCTTTTTGTTTTACTTACCAGAAGAAAATCTTGGAGAAGAGATTAGCCGAAGCCGATGGATTATCCTGCGCCCGCTTCCGCGCAGGCTCCATGCCTCCCCCAGCAGCAGCAGCAGCAGCAGCAGAAAACACCCCGGAGACTTTCTCTGCGGGCTGTGAGGCGAGAGCAGCGAGGGGGGTCGGGGCGGGTGGGGGTTATCGATTGGGGTTCAGAGGGAAAGCACCCAGAGAAAAGCAGCGGCGGGAAACTCCGGAGCCCGTCAGTCACCGGCCCGCTTTCACTCAGTCGGGGTTAATCCCAGCCACGCGCTGTCAGGTGAGTGCGGCGCTGCGTGATACCGCCCACTGCCTTCCGGATTGGCCGGCGCACGCGTCAGTCACGTCGCATCAAGTTGAGTTTTTTTCTATTTTCTTTCTTTTTTCTTTTTTTTTGCGGGGGTAGCCGAAGCCGATGGATTATCCTGCGCCCGCTTCCGCGCAGGCTCCATGCCTCCCCAGCAGCAGCAGCAGCAGCAGCAGAAAACACCCCGGAGACTTTCTCTGCGGGCTGTGAGGCGAGAGCAGCGAGGGGGGTCGGGGCGGGTGGGGGTTATCGATTGGGGTTCAGAGGGAAAGCACCCAGAGAAAAGCAGCGGCGGGAAACTCCGGAGCCCGTCAGTCACCGGCCCGCTTTCACTCAGCCGGGGTTAATCCCAGCCACGCGCTGTCAGGTGAGTGCGGCGCTGCGTGATACCGCCCACTGCCTTCCGGATTGGCCGGCGCACGCGTCATTCACGTCGCATCGAGTTGAGTTTTTTTCTATTTTCTTTCTTTTTTCTTTTTTTTTGCGGGGGCTGTGCTTACGCTCACAAGAACGTGTTAAATACTACAAAAATTAAAATTAAAACTCAACTAAAATATCAGCGTTTAAAATAAACACCGAGGTCCGTGAGTTTTTGCATTCGCTCACCGAAAGTACTCATAAAGGCACTCGTGCTGACTAGGATATTGTATATTACACTTACTTGTGATATTTTAAACTACTTTATGAGAACATTTTGCCAACAAACTACGAATTGAAAGTCCTCAATGTTAATTATGTTGGTGTGCATATGTACTTACGTTACTGACTACTTCAGTGTGTCTACAGAAGAAACCAACTTGTTAATTTAAAAAATATTCATATATTCATATGTTTTCATATATTTTCATGTATTCATACTAGTAGAACCCTGTTGAAACATTATTTTGTTCCCCAAAACAAAACCGTGAGACAACTGCAATATACACAAAGAAACACCGAATAACAATTCACACCCTAATTAAGAGCATTGCACTCGGACTGAGGAAGCCGTTGTAACCTCAGAAATCTCCCGGTGAAGAAACGTGCAAAGTCAACACGGAAGAAGCCCTGTGTCAAGAAACAGGATTGAAACCGAATGACCATTCTGGCCGTGAGGCGTCAGTGCCAACCACTCCGTCACCGTGGACCATGTTGTCGAATGGACAGGTGAAGGAGTGGGGGAAGAGTTGCCAGGTCGGAAGAATCTGACCAGCAGCATGTGCAGAGTGACTCTGCCTGTCTCAGCCTGTCAACAGTGCAGGCTGCCGGTGGCGGTGTGATGATGCAGGGGGATGCTTATCCTCCTATCTGAGTATTGTTGCAAACTTGTGGATTGCTTTGTGGCCAAAATCGAAGATTTTTTTTTAATGCACACGAAATGCATTGTGCCACAAACAAAAGTCAAGTTTCATGATCATGACAGTGAGTTGAGTGTACTGGGGTTGGCTTCCCCGGTCACCAGTTGCAAATCTAATGGAGAACCTTTTAGAATGTGGTGGAAGAGGAGACTGGAAACGATGTGTCATTCGAAGGAACGTTTTTTGCGTCTTGTGGAATACATTACACCATCAAATGAGGCTAACGAAGACCCTAACACGTCACTCGGCTGTTTTTACGGAAGCGTTTAGTTTGTGTTTTTGTTTCAGTAAAGTGTATTTGGGGCAAAAAAAAAATGTACACTTATTGAATGAAATCACAAATTCAAATGTTTTTTTGCTTCGGTCAATAGCTATGTTGCTGACATTTTGATTCTCTGGATAACATAACTAAAAACCACAACAAGGAAACTCAATGTATGCGCTCAAGTAGCCTTTGTTGCACCCCATTATTATTCATTTCCCACAACATTTAGAGCACAAGATGTTGTCAATTGAATTAGGCAGTGAACTGATTACATTATTCTCCTTTGTCTATTTTAGACTCTTCACACTAGCGCGGGTGAGGACACATATTATCTGGCAATCATTAGTCGGTTGTTCCCCAGATATTGCATGCAGAAATGGCTGAACTAGTAACTGGACTTTGTCACACTTTCTCTTGTTTGGAGGATTACTGATTACTCTTTTATTATTGTTTATGTTAATATAACACCCGCTCTCATTTGTACACGAAAACAGGGACACACGTAGGAAAGCTTTTTGAATACTGCTTGCCCCAAAATTTAATGACTAACTCCCACCGCCAGCTCATGCGTCCCTCGACTCGATCACTCGCAGCCGCCGGTGTCTCTCCCTCACCACCGGGGGAGGAAGGCCAGATATCTCGTCTGTCAATCATCTCAGTGAAACACATGTCCGCGGTGTAATTTGCCTGCTCGGGGCGATTTTATTCCCACTCTTTTTCTTGAATCCACCCAAAGACCGCATACAAATCCGGACCCACCAGATGTCAGGGACACAGATTTTGGCGCTTCTCAGTGGCCTCGCAGGGCTGGGCGCCACTATCGGTGCCACAGTGTCCAACGAGTGGAAGGCCACCAGCCGCGCATCCTCGGTCATCACAGCCACCTGGGTGCTGCAGGGTCTGTGGAATAACTGCGCTGGAAATGCCATCGGCGCCCTGCACTGCAGACCACATCACAGTATCCTACAGCTAGAAGGTAAGCTCCGAGTGTCTCCCGCACTGTCTCTGCACTCTCACACTTGGGATTCCTCTCAGGCAATTTTCTGAGTTGACAATATCATAGTAAACTACGATATTGGTCACGCATCAATTGCGCCACCATACAGGGTGTGGGGGAGTTTTGTGCGTGAAAAAGATTTATTACACATACGAATATATTTTGCTGCAGACAATTACTTTCATCAATCATGTACTATTCAGAATGACACTAATGAATGTAAATAGGAAGTAAAGGAATGTATTACTGGATTAAATCTTTTTAAGTGTCAAAAATCTAAAGGGTCTGCTATAGAATGCTGCCTGAAAGGCGAAAAGGCTCGACTGTCTTTGCCCTAAAAATAAAATGTATGATCACGATACATTCTGAGAACTTCATTTGTGTGCGATTTCATCATATTTAGATGATTGCTTCACATGTTAGGAGTGCCCATATGTGTAATCTTTTGTCGGAGATGCCAAACCAAGGGTCTCTGAGTCACAGATGCTTCGGCAAAAGGTCAAGCAGAGAGGAAGAAAAAAAAAAAACGACGCAGACCAGTGAAGGGCCATTAACTTAAAAATGAAAATCACATTTCCAGACCCTCACTCTGTGGTATGAATTGACAAAAAAAACAATTACTGTCGCGCACACCTGTAAGTGGATAGACCAATGGCCAGCATTATTGCCTGAATACCTTAATAGTCTTCACACATCTCATAATGAATAATAAATAAAGTGTATTCAGGTTTAAGTATTTTAAAAACCTTTATCCTTCATTTAATCAAGTGTTACACTGTATGATGATCACCAATTTCACATTTAAATCCAATCATTATCTATGTATTATATACATGATGCCCACCACTGAGCGTGTAAACTACACATGCACAAAAATAGCAAATACATTTTACATGCCTGCTGTTGCTGACATGGAAACACCACTTTTGTACATCCAGAGCTCAATCCCCATTTTCTGTCTGTCTCTCTCTCTCTCTCTCTCTCTCTCTCTCTCTCTCTCTCGCTCTCTGGGTGTAGGGGTGGAGGACGCCAAAATAGGCCATTGGCCACTTGCTGATGTTTAGGGCCAAACTCCTCCCTACAGAATATAACAGTCCATAAAACATTAACCATAAATCACAGCCTTTCCATTGAGCTGTTTTAGTGACTAGCATAGCCGCGTTTTCAACAAGCTTCACCAGCCAGGGGACCACTGATCAATTTTGGGTCTAACTCCAGCTTGAGCGCTGGCCTCAGATCTGCGGTGTGAGCAGCATGTTTCAGGAGATCTTGGCCTTCATGTTGACCACTTCGGGGTGGGTTCTGGTGTCTTCCACCTTGCCGATGGACTTCTGGAAGGTGTCGTCTCTTGATGGAACGGTCATCACCACTGCGACCTATTGGTCAAATCTGTGGAAGACCTGTGTCACTGATTCAACGGGAGTCTCCAACTGTAAAGATTTTCCCTCGCTGCTAGCACTGGATGGTCTGCTCTTCTTCTTTTTTTTCGGATTTTCTTCATGTTTGCTGCCGCCCTTCGGCGGCTTCATTCTTCACCTTTTAATCGTGTAGTTGGAGCACGTTGACTTGAGTTTGTATTTCTTTAAAGAGCATACAGTGATGTCTGCTGCTGTAATAAGTCCACATTTCTGTTTCATCCATCGCTGACTCTTTCTCACTGCCTCATTGAAAAGTACACCCTGGGCTTCTCGCGCTACGTTTTGCTAAAAGAACAAAAAAAAAAAAAAAATTTAGAGGGCCCATTGCTGCGCAGCGATACTATAAATCTTTGTGTCAAACGCAAGCCTCCAACTCCAGAACAACTCATTTACCTCCAAATGTTTCATTGCTTAACTTTATTCATCTGAGGCTGAAAACTTTAAAGGTGATTTACCGGGCACCTCAGGCAGTTTCTACCACGGTTGGCTAGTTTCAGCAGGTTAACTTCCAAGGTAATATTTACCTCGGAGGTGGCATGTGAATGGGACATTTCATAGAAAGGCAAACAGCGCACCGGCTGAAGTGCTTAAAAACAATTATGGACACTCGTGACAAATTGTATTTCTCTCGCTCAACGGCTAAATTGGTCACAAGGTCAATCGCTGGTTGACCTTGTCGTGTGCAGGCGTCGGAGAAACAGATTCCAACTGCTTGTATGTGTTCCCTGTGTCCCCGTGTTTGCAGGCTACATCCAGGCCTGCAGGGGACTGATGATCGCAGCGGTCTGCCTGGGTTTTTTTGGTTCCGTATTTGCACTCGTTGGAATGAAATGCACCAAAATCGGAGGGACCGACAAGAGCAAAGCTAGGATCGCCTGCTTTGCCGGTGTGGACTTCATTCTTAGCGGTACGGTGTATGATATATATTCTCTCGTGGTATAAGTGTTTCTGTTGAGCTCATTTGAACTTTTTTTTTTTTGTTCACCTCAGGCCTTTGCTCACTGTCGGCGTGCTCCCTTTACGCGCACCGCATAACGTCAGAGTTTTTTGACCCAATGTACATGGCACAGAAGTAAGTACCCCGCGACTGTAGGTCCATGACGTCTGAGATATTGCAATGTGACTCAACCTATCAAGTGACACTGATGGGTTTTTTTTTTTTGTATGTTTGTAGGTACGAACTAGGAGCTGCTCTCTTTATTGGCTGGGCGGGTTCTATCCTCTGTATCCTCGGAGGGAGCATGCTCTGTTTCTCCATCGCAGGTTCCATTACTAAAAGGTCTGTGCGAGGGAAACGCACCATAAAAAAGAAAAAAAAGGATACAGGCTTTAAATGGCCAGATTTTGTGTATTCATGGAGTCGATCGCTGTCTGATTTGCGTGTGCTCTGTCTCTTCACAGCCACAGCCAGACAAAGTATATCTACAAAGGTGCGGCTTCACATTCTCATCTCTCCTCATATCCAAGAGGGCGGGTTCTCTCCGTAAACCAGAGGCCACCTCCGGACTACAGTAACTCCTCCAGGGTTCAACACTTTGACAAGAATGCATATGTTTGACGAATGTCAATGTAAATGCTTTTGAGTGCAGCAACTCGTTAGTCTGAAAGGATACGCTTCGTCTCCAAAAACCCACAAAAGTATGGCTAACCAAGCACTATTGTTTAAATATTTATATTTCTCTCAATGTTATGAACGTCAAGGTGTGTGGTAAATTCCCTTCATCCAGGAAAGGTCTGGAATATCTTTTATACGGGAGTATTTAACAAATATAACATATTGCAGTGCTTTGCAGTTATTATAAAGTGTCATAATTAGACGGCAAAAATACCCCCAAAAATGGAACGTCTGTATTATTGACTATTTTAATGCGTTTTGATTTTTGTAATACATTTGCTTCGTTGGTTATATCTTGAACACGGCAGATCGTTCTCTTTTTTAACAGCACATAATTGGTTTTCCAATAAGAAAGGGTGAAGGGTTGCATCTTTTCAAGGAGTGTAATGTATAATAAATGAAGGAGCAGACTCATTTTGTTTGCGTGTAATAGAAATACAACTGATTGAACACAATCCGCGTTTCCAGTGGACGTGTGTATTGGTGTTTCGTGAACAGCCTGTGTCCCACCTGCTCCTCATTGATCCTCCCACATGTCTGCAGAGGGCAGCAGTTCGCAGCCCACGGTGAGGTGCTCAGTCAGGTCTCGTTGGCACGTTGTCTCACTGTTATTGTTCCAAACTCTTGTAATTGCAGTACCAGGAAGCAACAGTTATGCAAACCTGCAGAGTGGCACACGCCGGTGTTTACAGTAAACCCTTCACACAATGTCCCAGAGTTCCCGTCAACACACTGACGCCACACAGCACACACGACCGCCTCGGTTTCCCTTTCAAATCAAACGAGGGCCCCTCGCTGAGTGTTTGGGAAGAGGAGCGTTTCACCAATTTCCGGGCACGTTAGCTGCATTCACGGAGGGACTTCAGACATGAACAAACGACTGGTACAAATTATCGGCTTCTTGTTTTCGTCACTGGGATGGGTGTTCATACTGTGCACCATAGCCATGGACTACTGGAGGATCACCCAACTCGGAGGCCAAGGAGGCTCCTTCATCATCAAGGTGGCCTGGTACTGGTCCAACCTGTGGAAGGATTGTTTCACTGATTCTACGGCCGTCACCAACTGCAGAGACTTCCCCGTGCTCTGGAGTGTCACAGGTAGGCAAAGAAAAGAAACAACGTAAACTGGGTCCAAGAAAGGAAAAGTCGAATACATGTGGAATTAAGGACAATAAAACGTACGCCACTACAGGTTTTGATATGACCGGGTTTTGGTTTCTGATGTCCGTTAACTTCGGGTAGACATTGCATGGGCCAGGTCGCTTTGCCTCCCTTAAAAGGGACGATATGTCAAATAAAATGGTCCTTCAATCAGAATATTACAATGCTACATGATGTTAAATGCAAATGGACAGCTTTAAAAAAAAACTAAAAAAAACGCAGATGATGGACCTGATTCTCCTATCAGCATTCCCGAAATATGAGATCACTTTTTGCATATTATCCATAACAAAACGTTTTTCCTGTTGGTCTCAGTGTATGTCCAGGCCGTGCGAGGACTGCTGTTGTGTGGCTTAGGTCTCGGATTCTTCGCCGTGGTACTCTGCTTTCTCGGGATGGACTGCACCTATATCGGCGGCTCGGAGATAATCAAGGACAAAATGCTTTTTGCCGGAGCGGTCTTTCATTTAGCCGGCGGTGAGTGGGGAGCGTTCCGTTGTCCGGCTGTCTTTGCGCACCACGTGAACGCGTTGCACCCTTATCGTGACTCGGTATTCAAACTTTTGCACACAGGCGTGTCAGACATTGCTGCCTACTGCTTATACATCAACAGGATTGCCAGAACATCCTTCGCTGCCAGTTTGGGGCCTGGAGTCTTAAGGTACTCTTTTTTTAGTTTTTTTGCTCTTATCCACAATAATGTATACCATATAAATAGCCTGTTAAAAGTATACAAAATTTGTTTCCGATTTTTTTTTGTTTACCTAATTCCAGATATGACCTAGGACCTCCCATATTTCTTGGATTAGTGGGATGTTTTCTCATCATGTTAGGGGCTGTGTTTTATGCTGCGACAGTGTTCCGAGTAATCCGCCCCGAAAGGTATTCCCGATCAACCGCCATCATGCTTGTTTGCGTACTAGCCTTTGCGTTGACATAATTGCCTGAATGTGTTTTGGTCTTACAGTAAAGTGGTATATGCCTATGAAGGGGGCACATACATGGTGCCCCGCTCCAGAGGACCGGCGTACACCGGATACTACAAACCTTCCTGGCAGTACGGATCCTATCTGGGCTCGGGAAGATCCAACAGCTCCAGGATCTCGAAGCTCTCGCAGACAACGCCGACAAAAAAGTCCGACAGAGATGCATTTGTGTAGTGTCGCAAGTCTATTGTTTTTTTTGTTTTTTTTTCATTTACTCTTATTTCACACCGACAAACATTAAAAAAAAAAAGCCTCGGAGCCCATCGGATGAATTGACAGTGATAGTATGTCTCATATTGTTGATTTTTTTTTATTGTTGAAATTCCTCATGTGCACTATGGGTACGACTCTTGGTTTTTGTTATTCTCCTTCACTTGTCATGTTTTCATAAAACAGATTATTCCCTGTAGAAAGCTGTTTATGCTCCTTTCATGAACTTTTGTTTTTGACTATACCAAATACATGTATTGCAACGTTATTTGTACTCCACATTCATGAGGCTGAGAGCAGAATAATATACTTCGATTATTGCAAATATACACTTTATATATTACACTACAATAATATAAGTGCATTATTGTTCTGTCGGCCTTATGAATGTGTCACGTGTCATGTCTGTGGCATTTATAACCTATAGTTGCATATAGAGGCCACAGCCAGAGCCATACGAAATGTAAAATATATACGGAAAATGACTGAAGTCTCCTTTTATACACAGACAATGAAGTCACTGTTTTACTGAAACACACTAACTGAAGCATGACCTACATGTTAAACAAAACTGAACCCACGCTGGCAGGCTCCTGGGGACCAGCAACAAACACAACGTGAAACAAAAAACAGAAACTGCAGACCCATCCTGCGCCATGCTTAACCCTCACTGTTCCTTGGTATTCAAGGAAACCCGGCACGCCGGTGTGTTGGGCGTACCTGTTAACTTGAAATTCACAATATAACATGAGACAAAATCTGGTGTGTTTACAGTATTTAAATACTATTTGTGGAAGTTAAAAAAGGTTCTCCCCCAAGGTAGGTGCTGTATTAAACGCTTCGTAGTCTGCCCGAAAGTGTATCTTAAACATTCATCATCATACTTTTTATCTGTCGCTACCAAGATCATAGCGCCCCAATAAATGTAAATACATAAATGTGCCAATGTATTAGGTGTACAATAAAGCGGAACGCCCGTGAACTCTGCGGTATGAATCATTTCTGGCTCAGGACGGCCCCGAGATATCACAGCTCTCTCGGACAACAAGAAATTAGCATTGTGTCTCGTCTTAAATGTATTTCCATTCTTCTACTTCGATACGAACACCAAGAGACAAATGAAAAGAGACGGTATTTTACGTACTGTGGATGAAACCTACCTCAGCCCTAAGTGTTTACTTTATTTGTAGTCATTCACTTTGTCACGTTTTGTTTTTTTCTGAACAGCTTATGTTCCAAATTAGATTGTGTGCTTGCTATTTGTTCACATTGTTTAACTGCAATACATACGTCCAGTGACGAACTTCATTGAACGCAAGATGGCTTCATCGGAGTGACCTTCACCCAACCCGTAAAACAAAGATGAAGGCAAAACATGTGATGTGATGATGTATACAAACCTAGTTTGCCCTCCTCTCTCTCTCTCTCTCTCGCTCTCTCTCCCTCTCTCCCTCTCTCTCTCTGTATGTTTTTAAGGACCTAAGTAGTCATTCAGGGTGACGGCACCTGACGTGTGTGTGTGTGTGTTCAACGGCTTGCCTTGTGGCTGTGATTTCACCTTTTCTGTGTGTGCGCCTCCTCGTCAGGACTAAGATGGGGTACAGGACTGTGGTGATGTACATGGAGATTGGCTGCTTTGTGCTCTGCGTGTCGGGATGGATCCTGGTCTGCTCCACAATGCCCACAGAAATTTGGACTTGGTCCGAGGTGGACAGCATAGTCCTGACTACTTCAAACTACTTTTCTAACTTGTGGAAGGATTGTATATCTGATTCGACCGGAGTGTCTGACTGCAAAGGGATTCCGTCCATGCTGGCACTGAACTGTAAGTCAAAATGAATTTCAACACACGGCACGATGAAGATTAAATATATTTTTGGACCGTTTTTTTTTTGTAGTTGTGTAGTTTGTGCTGACTTTTTGCCTTTGGACAGGGGACATCCACATGTGTCGAGCTCTCATCATCATCTCTATCATCCTTTCTTTCTTTGGATCGGTTCTGGTCTTGGTGGGAATGAAGTGCACCAAGATTGGGGGGACCGAGATTGCGAATGCAAGAGTAACCTTCGCTGGGGGGATGAACTACTTCATTGGAGGTGAGGCGTTACACTAAATGTTTCTTTACGATTCATCTTTCTTAAAAACGTTTGAATTGTTTCAGGGATGTGTTCTATGGTTGCTTTCTCCTACTACGGTCACAAAATCGTATCCGAATTCCAAAACCCTAACTACAGAGCTCAGAAGTAAGTGTCGTGGATAATAGAGTGTGTATATAACAAACACGCCCGGTTAATGCCTCAACATTCAGCGCAATATTCCATGAGGGAACTACTGTATCTGGAGGAATAATATATATATTTTTTATTGCCAGGTTTGAAATAGGCGTCGGTGTCTTTGTGGGCTGGGGAGGCTCCACCTTTCTTGTTGTAGGAGGCCTTATTTGCAGCATCTTTGCAGGGATAGAAGGTTGCCAATCAAGGTCAAATAAAAAAAAATAAGAAAGAACAGAAAAATATTGAAAACAACGATATATATATATATATATATTCTTTTTTTATTCATCCTCAGCTCCAAACCTGACATTGCCTACCAGCTCCCTGACGCCTATGCGGTGGTCCCGACAAAGCGCCCTGCGTCCTTGGCTCGCACTGGGATGACTGAAAGCAGACAATCCAGATACACCAGTGGCAGCAGGGACAGCAGCCTCTCCGGGCTCACAAGCGTCACCAAGACGACAGCCAGCAATGCATCTGGGGTCACCAGTATCACCAAGACGACAAGTAGCAATGCATATGTATGAGCTCTCTTCAACAATGGAAACGTGTAACTCGGTGCGTTTATGTCCTTCCCAAACAAAAATGGGTGGCTTTGTTCAAAGACCAATTCATGTCACAGTCCACGCTTGAGCTCCGAAAGGAGCACTTACCACACGCTACGAGAAACACAGGTGTTCATCACAAGACCTGTAATAAGATGGACCTGGGCCAATGTGGCTCGTTCGACTGGGCGAATTTATAATTATGACATGTTTGCACTGTTTTGTTTTTTCTTGATTCTCCAGTAGAAAAATAACTTTTTCAAAACATTATTTATTCTTACTCTTATTTCTCATTTGGCGTTCAGAGCGGACAGCACTTGAGGAATTTCAATGTACATGGAACTTGTTTGACTGTATAATTGACAATAAATGCTTGAATCTGAATCTTGAATGATCCTTAAATGAAAAGACTTATATGTGCAAATACACATGTGGTCAGACATCCTTTCTTCCCAACACCTATGGGTACATTCATAAATTCATAAAAACTCCAGCCTAACACACACAGACACACACACACACACACTTGGACCATCTGAAATTGACTGCTCTAACGTCTGAAAACTGGGAGACCATGACAGAAACACACACACTGGTACTGCCATCTCAGTAGTCATTATAACCAGAAATGATTCATTAATAAAAAATAATTCACTCATTAATTATGTTACCAGGATATATGCTTTCTAATTGTCACACTGGTTCTAGAACAAAGATGGAAGTATACACATAAAACCACAAAACACACACACACACGCACACACACACTTTATGCTGCCGTGGCTTCTCTCAGTTGAACCAAGAGAGGCGGGCGTGGTCGTGCGAACCCCCAAGCCAATCCCAGTGACCCACGATCGGCGGCCGCGCTGTGATTGGTCAGAGAGCGCGTCCGGACTGAGCAGCGTTAAAGGACACATCAGATAAATCAACATCTGCTCAGGTTTGTGGGACATTAGGACACAGAGGACCTGTCAAACCCAAATGTAACCATGGTTTCCATTGGCCATGCGGCTCACAAAGTACTGACCTACATCCCATATGTACTTGTTTTGATTGACATGAGATATGAAGGTAAGAAGCTAGCTTACTGCTACTAAAGCTAACGACAGCTACCGACTCATCTCGAACAGGAGTTTTACTTTGGTTCAGTCTGTTTTTTTTGTTTAAAAAGAGTTACTGTCGCTAATGTCTAAGACCGTATTTCCGATCAAAATCCACCAATGTGGCTAATGTTATGCTAGTTACTCAGTTCTACGCACTGTAAGCATGTATTAGTCCAAGTAATCGGTTCGTATCGATCCATAGGTGAAAACTACCAGAACCGTTTCCTCGGTCAACTTTAGTCGCCGTTGTTGTTGTTGTCGTTGGTGTAAGCTAACTTATCCGTGTACTTAAAACATCCAGCGAGCTAGATGTCGAAGTATTTTCTCAATACGGAGGTTAATAACACGTGTCGTCTGTCAGTGTTCGGTCAACACCGTGAACGCATCACCAAAGAGTCAGTTAACATGCGCGCGCGCCTGCGTGTGTTCTGTGGACCTATGCTCAGTGTTGTGTGGACCTATTCTCAGTGTTGTGTGTGTGTGTGTGTGTGCGTGCGCGCGCGCGCGCGCGCGCGTGTGTGTGTCCTCTAGGTGTGAAGTGCGGTCCTGATGGCAATCACATGGAGATGGGGAAGAAGCTCCTGGCCGCTGGACAGTTAGCCGATGCCCTCTCTCATTTCCATGCTGCTGTAGGTGGGTGTCGCCATGGCACACCGTTTGGGGTGTTTTGTTTGTTTTTTTTGACTCTCACACTCGTGTGTTGTTGTTGTTTTGTTTTTTTTCTCAGATGGAGATCCCAAGAACTACATGGCCTACTACAGTAGAGCGACGGTGTTTCTCGCCATGGGGAAGTCTAAGTCTGCACTGCCAGACCTAAGCAGAGTAGTTGAGCTCAAACCGGACTTCACTTCGGTCAGTACGCGTCATTACGTGAACTCTTCGGAAAATGTATTCTTTTGACACAAATATGTCGCGCGCACACAAAACAATGAACATCGCAGGTTCCGACTCACTCTCGTCTACACGAATAAGAAACGGCTGTGCGCATGCGTAATTTTTTTTTTAGAGATAGGATCACCTCCCCGCACTGCTCTGTGGGGAAAACCATCAGCTGTGTTGATAAGTCTGCATTTGCAGTCTTTACAAGGTCTCTCTCTCTCCCTCCGTCTCTCCCTCCCTCTCTCTCTCTCCCTCCCTCCCTCTCTCTCTCTCTCTCTCCCTCCCTCTCTCTACAGGCTCGACTTCAGAGAGGAAATCTCCTCCTGAAGCAGGGGAGACTTGATGAAGCAGAGAGCGACTTCAAGAAGGTGGTACGTAAAGCACACTAAGGTCCAGTTTGTACACTGCAGCGGCGGGACTGAGTCGTTCGTTCACCAGGAGATGTCAGTGTTGATCAGTGCCGGTGGTGCAGCGAGGCTAAAATGTAGCCGAAGAGCGGTGGCGCAAGTGGTTTCAGTATCATGTGTTCCATGTTTAAAATACAAAAAGGTATTTGGTTTCAAGGATCCATTTTCTACCCTGCACACTGTTTTCTCTTATTTTCCGTACTTCACTGTTATTCCATCAGGCTGGCACTGTGAGTTAAAGCGGGTAAATGTATATGTTTTTTTTTTTACTCTGTGGACTTATTAGTCCAAAAGGGTGGAGCGAGCAAGTAGAACAACTGTCGGGTATATTTGAACTCAACTCTAGGACAAACAGCCCCCCTCAGCCCCCCCCCCCACTCCCCGTCAGTGCTCCATCCCAAAGGCAGAGACTCCCATTGTTAAGGCAATAACACAATCATTGATTCCAGAGCGCCTTATAATCGAACCATGTAATCAAATCAAATCACGCCAAATTGCACCCAGACAAACACAGCAAACTCAACTCTAGGACAAACAGCCCCCCTCAGCCCCCCCTCCCCCCCACTCCCCGTCAGTGCTCCATCCCAAAGGCAGAGACTCCCATTGTTAAGGCAATAACACAATCATTGATTCCAGAGCGCCTTATAATCGAACCATGTAATCAAATCAAATCACACCAAATTGCACCCAGACAAACACAGCATCCAAAACACAACATACAGCACGAATGCCTCCTGTTACTGATGGGGCCGCAATAGTGCCGCGTGGCCGGGTCAAACCCTTTTTTTTTTTTTTTATCCCGTCCAGGGACAGCTGGGGGATCGCGAGGAGATACGAACCCGAATTAAAATATCGCAAAATTGGATTAGAATCCGCTCACTCGTACCTTTTTATCGACTCATCTGAAAACCAAGTGGCAAATGAAATGCTACACCGAGGCCACATAAGGCGCTACGCAACACCCCGCATCCACGAGCGATCTCACAAGATGAAGATAATGAAAATGCCAGCGAGCTCCCATTTGGGCCTGCGGGGATCATTTGTAGGCGCTTGTTAAGGATTAGGACTGGCAAATGCGTTTTCCATTAGAGTTACTATTTGAGACGGAAGTTTCATAACATCCATGCCCCTTGTTATGTCTACTCTAAATTAACTCGAAAGCTGCGGTATTCTCAGATGGCTTAGGGCGCGAGGGGTCCGCTGTGACCATGGGCCAAATCTATGTGGCTAAGCCTATTCCATGAACCTCTTTCCTATTCGTTCTCCTTTAGCTGAGGAAACCACAGCTGTTAGTCGCCTTCATTGTACAGCATGCAGTGGTAGAACGCCGTTAAAAGTCCGGTTAAACCGTCAAAGTGCAAATGAAAGAAAGGAGTTGCCGTTGGAATCGGCGTCCATCGACTCCGCTTCAAGAGATCGAGGGATTGCGTTTCAAAGGCGGAAATCTGGGGGCTTTCGACCTTTTCACACGGACAGTATTGAAAAGGTCGTACACTGCCGGAATGACGTCAGCAGTCCGCGCCGTCACAATCCAAAGACTTTATGCACCGCTCTCTCCCTGGAGCTGAGCGAGCAGGAAGGCCCCGAAGGGTAGCCCAGGTCTTATAAGGGATGCGTCATTCGCTGAGATTGGCCTTGTAAATATGATGACCTCTGCGATGGGGAGGATTAGAATGCAATGAGTGAGTGCTGTGATGGGCAGCGCTCCCAGGAGGCAAAGTTGGCAACGGAAGTCTCTTAAAACATTTAAGAGCTCGCATTTGGAACCCATCGCACGCAGCTCTACGGTTGGGCCGTCGACATCTCTTCGTGCGCCGGCTGCCTCGTCTTTGCTTTTCCCACCGACTGTGGACGACTTCGCTCTCGATTATGAGCGCTCGACATAACGCCCGGCCTCGTTTATTTCCAGCTGAAGTCTAACCCCAGCGATAAAGAAGAGCGCGAGGCCCAGAGTCAGCTGACCAAGTCGGACGAGACCCAGCGGCTGGTGGCCGAGGCGCGCAGCAGCTTCGACAGTCACGACTACGCGACGGCCGCCTCCTGGCTGGACGCCGTCATCGAGGTGAGCGGCGCGGCCCGTCAGCATGAGCCCCCACCCCGGGCCCGCATTTGTTTAGTCCGTCCGTGCCGCAGCAGTTTGTGAGAGCTCTTGTGCCCCGTGTGACAGACGTGCGTTTGGGACGTGGCCTCTCGGGAGATGCGGGCGGAGTGTTACATCCGACTGGAAGAGTTGGGGAAGGCCATCAGCGACCTCAAAGCCGCATCCAAGCTGAAGAGCGACAACACCCAGGCTTTCTACAAACTCAGCACCATCTACTACAACCTCGGGGACCACGAGATGTCCCTCAAGTGAGACCGATTTGGACAGCACTTTCTTTTTAATTCGCGTTTACAGTTAATTAGGGGAAAGTAACGGGTAAAATCTCGCCTCGACATGATTTATAGATGGCAATGGCCATCCTAATATCCAACAGTCCTGCAGTAGTTCCCTTTTTCATTGGGGTCATCCCCTAACCAGATGACACAAGTGTGTATCAGAGTAACGCTACACACAGAGTAATATCTACAAATGATTTAATGTTCTTTTTCTTCTATCAAGCCACCCTTTGAATTGACCAATTGAGACGCAGCAAGTCAGTAGAAAATGTGTCGTCACTGCTGACCCTATTTTTCTCTGCCGTGCGAGAACTTGTGGCACATCGGGTGACGATGTGCCTGTAGTAACCACCTCCTCTGATCTGCAGTGAAGTGCGCGAGTGCCTGAAGCTGGATCCTGATCACAGGCAGTGTTACAGCCTTTACAAGAAGGTCAAGAAGCTCAACAAGCAGATCCAGTCCGCGGAGGCGCTCATCCATGAGCAGAGGTGTGTGTGTGTGTGTGTTAATATAAAACGACATCCGCTCTGAACGACTCCACCAGCATCCCAACTTTTGCGGCCTTTAAGACCAACATGCACATCCCGTTATTTAATAACCGGGATGCGTCACATCTGACGGTTGACGTGATGTTTGCGGATGCCGTCCTGCTCCTTGCTCTCAACAGGTATGAAGACGCCGTGAGCAAATACGAGGAGGTGATGAAGACCGAGCCCAATTTGCCCCAGTATTCCCTCCTCGCCAAAGAGCGGATCTGCCACGCTCTGTCTCAGGTGGGACCCGACGCTGCTGCCCCGAGATACGCCGCATGGGCTCCTCCCTTCGCTTCTTTCTTACGCCGCCGAAAACAAAACGAGTAATGGCTTTCCTGTTTGCTGTTGAGCAGGGCCAGCAGGGCGGCAGGGCCTTGCCGGTGTGTGGCGAAGTGCTCCAGTCGGACCCGGAGAACGTCAATGTGCTGAAGGACCGCGCCGAGGCCCACATCCAAGAGGAAGAGTACGAGGAAGGTGAGCGTGTGCGCGTGTGCGTTTATTATTATTTTACTGGCCTGTGAGCCAGGTTGCAGTAACGCCAAAGTCTGCCACACCTGAGAGGCACAACTGATTGACGTCATGGCAGGGGTTTGACACAAGGGGTCCTTGTAACACAACGCAGAATGCGCCGTGAACATACGAGTAGCCCCCTTACCACGGAATCACAAAAATTCTGTCCCATTCAACGCAATCTCTCACGAGAAATCCATCAGTTTTGACACACACACACACACAACCTATAAACAATAAAACGAAGGCAAATAAATCCAACGAGGGTCTTTGTAAATGTAATCTGGTTAAAGCTCACAAATACGGCGCGTAAACCCGGTTAAACGGAGGCATCGTCGGGAATTTTGAGGGCGATGCCGTAGGTGGCAGCCTGTAAGGTGCAAATCTGGCCCGACATTATGCAGAATTTGCAGCTCCTACTATCTCAACAAAAGCCGTCTGCGGAGGCGAGATTAGCGCGAAAGAACCCTTTCCTCTATCTGCTGTTAAATCACAGACGGTCCATTGATGGCAGATGGTGAAATCCTCAGCAGTAGCCCCCCCCCCCCCCCCCCCCCCTCCCGCAGAGGCCCCCCCCCCCCCCCCCTTTACCTGTCGATGGATAATGTTACCAGAATCCCTGTTTCTATTCTGAACGTACCCGTCCAGTAACCATTTTAAAAACCTCCCATTTTTGGATCGAGATCGCCAATGCCAACATTCTTCGAACTCTTCGGCTCTCAGCAGCAGTGTTGATCCGGGGCCTGGCAAAAAAAAAATGCTCGATCAAATACTAGAAATATAAATCCGGTCCAGACTAGTGACAAGAAGAAAAAAAAAAAAACAAGAGAGTGAGTAAATATTTGGTATGAATATTGGCATATGATCAGTGCAGGTCCAGCGTCATCGACACGCAGAACTGAGAAACCCAGTCCTGGCCGGTGCTTTCATTCGTGACGTATTGAGCCGTTTCCTCACACTTCAACACTCCCATTGATTTGCACTGCCTAAGCAAAAAAAACAAAAAACAAACAAAAAAAAACAGGAAGCAATGATTCAACCTACCTGGGTATAGCACTCGACTTGAGTTTTTTTTTCCTTTCTTTAATTATTAACAGCCTACTGTTGGTTGCAGATGAATTCAACTCCAACTATATTTGATCTGTTTTTAACGTGCATCAGTCAAACGATAGAACGCAAGTGGCTGTACTGAACCACAAGCTACAAGTACATCCCTGAGCACTGGAGATCCACTTTTGATGTTGATTGATGTTATATTTTAGGTCTGTCCAAGCCCACGGCTCGTAAAGGGGGGGAAAAAAAACACTGTCACAAAGGAAACAGAAATAATAAATGAATATCTTTTAGTTCCTGTACTTGGTTCATCCCCGTGTTCCCATCGATGGCGTCAGCCCCCCCGAAAATGGGGTTTCCACATCTGTTTTTAGATAAGAAGACAGAGCAAGTCTGTGGCCCTCTTGTATTTAAAGAGAAACGCAAAAAAATGAACATTTACTCACTCACACACATTTTAATTTTTTTTTTTTTTGTCTTATTTGCGAGGACACTCCTTCGGTATCACAAACTACGTGAATAACGCTTCATTCTAACCATAACTCTCGACACAAAGTCTCCATTCTAATAAACAGCGCAATGATGGAGTTTAGCCAACATTTTTTTTTCCGACCACAGAAACACACGCGCGCGCACGCGCGCGCGCACACACACACACACGTCCAATTAACGCCGACAGCCCTCCAGGCAGGTCAGCCTCAGAGTAATAACATCCCTCGCCCGAGAGCCAGCCGCGGCAGCTGCAGGCTGAGCATGAACAGCAGGTGGGAATACCGGACCCCATGTGGGCTTTTAAAGTGTCAGAACCCATGGGTGTTAAACTCACCTCGCTGCACCTCACAGGGTAAACAAGCCTCAAAGCACGAGAAACTGACACGCGCGCTCTCACGCGGAGGCGCGCGCTGCTGCAGGATGAGCCCAACACGGTGGGGTTTCCTGGATGAAAACAGTCATTTACTTCACGACGAGGGTTGATCACCCGCTGATATTTGGGCCCTCTGAGGCGAGGGCTTCTTTTTTTTATTTTATTTTTTCCTTATGAATGTGACTATTTTAACAAACACTCCCAGTGCGGCTTAACTGGCATTCACGTTCCGATTATTAAGGTCGATTCTCAAAGCGTTCGTCTGGCTCCTCACGGAGAGGAGAGGCGCTAGACGCTTCTACCCAGCATTGGGTGCCTCGCCCCCCCCGAGGCGCTTCGTGGCGTAGTCCCGGGCCCCCGGGGGTTGTTAAATACTACCGTGGACACTGATCCATTTTTATTTTCCCAGCCATCAAGGACTACGAGGCGGCGGCGAAACACAGCGAGAATGACCGTCAGATAAAAGAAGGCCTGGAGAAAGCACAGCGACTTCTCAAACAGTCCCAGAAGAGGGATTATTACAAGATCCTGGGGGTGAAGAGGTAGGCACGGATTTTGGGGGCGCTCGCTTTGGGATTTTCTGGACCGGAGGATTGGGATATTGTACAGTACTAGTGGTTTGCTTTTAAATGACCGCATTGGGATATTATTGCATCCTATTATAATGTATCTCTTTTCTTCTTTTTTTGCCATTTGCAATTTGCATTCGGAAGCACTACAGACAATTCAAGATCATATTGAAGGCAAGGGGGAATGCCGGTTGCAATAAAGAATGTAATGGTAGATTTTGTTGGAGCCAGTGTGGGGAGGGAGACTTTCTTCTTATCTCTCTCTCTCTCTCTCATCTCTCTCTCTCTCCACGGGGACAGAAATGCCCAGAAAAAGGAGATCATCAAAGCCTACAGGAAACTGGCTCAGCAGTGGCATCCGGACAACTTCATGGACGCCGAGGACAAGAAGAAGGCGGAGAAGAAGTTCATAGACATCGCTCAGGCCAAAGAGGTCCTCACCGACCCAGGTAAGAAGTTCAAATGTAAGGCCTCGGAGGGACTGCCGCGAACAACGGCAGCAGCAGCAGCAGCAGCAGCAACAACAACACTTGCGTAGACCCTTTTTACGACCCGATGTCCACAATTTTCCTTTTACTGGGTGCCATTACTGCTTCAGTTGTATCCGATATATTTTACAGGGGCATATTGCTTCAACAGCCATACTAGTGTTAATAATATTTTTGATTTATCAGTAATAACTTTTAATTAATCTTGAATTGGAACAATAACGCACTTCATCATCATTGGTGCGATTCCTGCAATAAAAAAATAAATAAAAAAAATGCAAATACATTTAATAACACCCATGTTTTCCCAGAATCAACTGATGACACGAAGCCTTCTCTGTTAGGGAGCGAGATAAAATAAAAGCTTGGCACTGACCTGCCAGTCTTCTTCATCTTCTTCTTCTTCTTTTCCAGAGATGAGGACAAAGTTCGACCAAGGGGAGGACCCCATGGATCCAGAGAGCCAGCAGGGTCACCATCACCACCAGCACTTCCACCAGGGTTTCAATCCCTTCAGCTCCGGACCCTTTAACTTTAAATTCAACTTCAACTAAGGAGGCCGATACCCAGCACTCCTGGACTTTTGTGTTGCTCCTCTCTATTTAAAAGGGAGACATAAGGCATGTCAGTGCACGCCCCACCCCCCCCAAAAAAAAAAAAAAAAACGAGACAATCGTCACTTTAATTCAGTGACCTCAATAAAAGACACATCTGCATTGTGGAGTACGACTTCGGATTCCGTCGGGGGAGAGACTGTTGCTATGCGCACACATATCTGCCAGGTGTGACGCGGCTTTTTTATTCCGTCAAAAGTAAATGTTGATTCTCCGTCCCTTCCATTACTCTACGCTCTACAATTAACATCCATTCGGTAGATCCAGTTTGTACATAGGTACAGCACTATTTTTATATGAATGGAGTTCATTCTGAAGTGTAAATAAAGAGCTATTTATGTACGTGAAAAGTAGTGTTGATTGGACGGGGGAGTAACCGCAGGTTTTTCTTCCCCAAAAATGCACCCCGATGTTCTGTGAAACAAATTACTTGGTAAAGCAATCATTTACAAAGCCCACATGCAAACAATAACACACCGAGTGAGAAGAGAATTCCCTAACAGTTTGTCATGCCGGTTTTGTATCAAAGATGTATTTATTTTTTCCCACCACATAGTGATATAAACATTTTTGTTAAACACAGCACAGTGGGAGATGGGTGCCCTCAGAGCGGACCTCCTGAACCCGTTCTTATAAATGAGTCAGGAGAAAAAAAAAAAGAATGGCTCTTGGCTTCGTCAATCCGCAGCACCTATCTTATTCCTGAGACGCAATACTGGATCATTGGGGATTTTGAGTTACAGTTAAGGTACATAAGACATAAACATACTGAAATAAGTTAAAATCCTATATTCTTCACATAAACCATGACCTGCAGAGTGCAAATGAGGATTTTTTTTTTGTTCAATCCATAAATTGGCAATAATTAAGCATAGTCTGGTCTACTGAGGCAAGAATCGTATTTTGATAGGGTGTCGCGCGGCTTCGCAGACGAAGAAAAGTTCTGGTCTACTGAGGCAAGAATCGTATTTTGATAGGGTGTCGCGCGGCTTCGCAGACGAAGAAAAGTGACGCCCCCCCCCCCCTAAGCAGTAACCACTGATAAAGCTTTCCGTTGTCGTGTGGCACATAATTCGAGGAAATATGGGTTTTCTCAACTCCAGTCAATGAACACGGTGGCTACGTGAACATGTTATGACGCTAAAGCTGAGGAAGGCAAAACGGTTGCATTGTTTGACGGCCTACACGCGGACAATAAGGAGAGCCATATTTGGTACGGGAATTAAATACAAGTATAGTAGGCTTCAACGGGAAATCATCCCAGGGAAAGGATGTATTATTTTGCCAATAATGACAATGTAACATTACATTACAACTACAGATTCTGGATATGTCTGAAGGCTATTAAAAGTCCGCGATAACTGTGATTTGAGCATTTCAGACGAGCCATAACTGAAGTCTCAACGTTGTCAAAGTCAAATAAAAAAAAATACGTAGCCTTCATACCTCCCTGACCGATCTTCAAATTCAAGACAGGAAAACTCGATTCGAGATAGGGTTCTTAAAGAGCTCCATCCGATGTCCCCTAATGCGCACACAGCGAGTGGTGCGGTTGCTTCCCGTGTTCCCGGTTACCACATACGAACCCTGGCCAGACTGTCGAGCCGGGAGTTCACAGCTGGCAGTCAACACTTGAAAACACTCACGCGTCGATTTTGGGAGACGTACTGGCGGGGGCAGGCGGTCGGGGCCTCGCTGAAATCCTGGTCCCGCTGGGGGACCTAACACTCCTCGGCTATGTTTAGATGAAGCGGTCTGTCGTCGAGCTTCCTGGGTGGCCTGCCTCCTCCTTCTTCCTCACCTCCCCCCTCCTCCTCCTCCTCCTCCTCCTCCTCCACGGCACGGTGCTGGCAGACGCTAAAGTTCATCGCGCGGACCGTCTGCTGGGCAGAAAAGGAGAAACAGTGGAAAGAAAGACAACCATCTGAACGTGCCACAGAAGAGAAAGATAGATATTGCAGGCACAGAGAATACATTTTTATAGTAATAATAATAATTTTAACATTTTTTTTTTCATTAACCTTCTTTAGTCCTTAAGGGAGAGGGGGCCTGTCCTTCCGCGGCCGTGTCACCCTGATCCTGGACCTGCCTCAGTAGCTGCTTGATCTCGCTGTCGTAGCGAACCCACTCGGGCACGATCCTGGCCGCCGCCGTCAGCTTGGGCTCCTTGGTCTTTGGGTTATTGCACTGCAGCAGGGAAGCAGAGGAAACATCAGTCACGCCACCGGCGCCGCTTCCCGCCCCCCTCCCCCCCCCCCCCCCCCCGACAAGTCAGATCGTCGCGGGCGGCGCGCTCTGTGGCAGCCATTCGGACCCTAATTTGATTTCCAATTCTGTTAAAAGGATGTCGGAGCATGTCTGCTGTCTGAATTGCCAAGTGGTGTCCTATACCACAATGAGACAACGCTTCCTAGTGCACTCCACTGGAGCCCGCCCCACTAATTCTCGAAATTAGTTTAGGACACTCGAGGAGGATCGCTCCTCAGCTGTCTCCTAAAGGCAAAGTGCCTCGCGGACATTAGTGCCCGGAGATATGCTCAGAAGCGGGGAAAAAAAAACAAAAAAAAAAACGTGGTATCCCGATATCGTTCCTCTTATCACCATGTGTTCACAGGCAAAAAAAAAATGAACCGGGTTTTTTTTCCCATGTGGAATTGTTTTCCCGGGTTAGCTCCCCCTCATGCCACTGTCTGTGCAATTTCTCCGGGACTCACCAGGTCTATAGTCTTTGCGCTGACTTTGGATGTGTCGTCACACCACGTCTCGCACCACAGCCACTCCTGAGGAAGAGACTTGATGGCCACCTGGTGGATCATGTTGTTTGGGAGGTCCTGGGAACATGATAAAAGCGAAATGTAAAAAGCGCACCCGCAACTATGTCGATGTGCGATCAGAGCGCAGCGGTTGTCGCGCGGGCCACGGGTGTTCTTTTTGAGGTCTGCACCTGATCCAGGTTGGACAGACTGTTGGGGTCTTGGCTCAAAGCTTGGTACTGGCCTCGTAATCGGTCCCCCGCCGCAATCTTCCGAAACTTCTTCAAATCGACGACATACAGAGCGCTGTTTGAGAGAGGAGACGGAGAAAATCAGGTGCGACAAAAACCTGACACGCATCTCCTGAAACAAATCACCAGGAGGAGTGACTTTTTTTTATTTATTTTTTTTAGGCACTTTTTCACACAATCATGAAGAGCCAGAGCCTCTGGAGTATTAACATGTTTTAAAGCGCTAGCTTTCTCACAGATTTAACAATAGTCTGTGCTGAAGGAGTAAAAACACCAGAAAAAACTATTATAACACTGCAAGATTTTCTTTTTTCGTTCTTCGGTGTCACATGTGTGACTTGGAACAAACTAAAGAAAACTCGTGCAAAAATGATTTTTATGAATCCTAGCCAATGTAAAATCAAAGTATTACCATTGTGGGAGTTTTCATTTTTTTCAGTTTTTTTTTTTTTTATCTTTTCATTCTGCTTTTCAAACTACAGAGGCAAATCGCGGATAAAAAAAAAAAAAAAAAAAAAAAAGTATGAATGGCAGTGGCTGTACAAACACAAGCTTCTGAACGCTGCCATTTTAAAAGGCAGGGTGTTAGTCTGCTGCCTAGGTTATCTTAATAATAACATGACGAGCAATGAATAGCGGACACAAAAACAACAAATAGTAGGACTTCCGTCTTGGCCACTGAAAACCTTGGAAGTATACCTGATGTGGTATTTTCTGTGTGCCAGGTGAGAGGCCCAGTAGCCGGTTTTCCAGAAGCGGTAGCCTTCCATCTCTCTGCGGCTGTCACAAAACGGCGTGTAGCCGTAAGGGGCCCCCTCCAGATCCAAATCCCTCAGCTCCCTCAGATCAGCCCGGACGATCTGTGAGAGAGAAAGAGAACACGGGCAAGGACAGGGAGGATTGACAAGGCACCCCCCCACCCCCCGCGTCTCCCGTCAGCGCCATTCGATCCTCACCTGGTCAGCGTCCACAAAGATGATCTTGTCCACGGCCAGGGGGAAGAGGACGTCCAGGACCCCTCCAGATCCAAATCCCTCAGCTCCCTCAGATCAGCCCGGACGATCTGTGAGAGAGAAAGAGAACACGGGCAAGGACAGGGAGGATTGACAAGGCACCCCCCCCCCCCCCCCCCCCCCCCCCCCCGCGTCTCCCGTCAGCGCCATTCGATCCTCACCTGGTCAGCGTCCACAAAGATGATCTTGTCCACGGCCAGGGGGAAGAGGACGTCCAGGAACAGGATCTTGTATCCCCAGATAATACGCTGCTTCTCCGTCTGCTGGTGGAGCCAGCGGGGCCACTTGTACTGCACCAGTTCGTACTGGAAGCCGTACGAATCGGCCATGTGAGCGATGGTCTCCTAGGCCGCGCCGAAGATCAAAGCGCCAAAGGTCAAAGACAGCGAGGGGCAAGTGTGGCAAAGGTGGAGAAGATGGGCTAAATTCCACCCACTGGGGGTGGGGGGGTGGGGGGGTTACCTTGAAAGATGGAGAGAGGTAATTCTTGAGGAACCAGAACTTGACAGGTGTTTTAGTATGGCGAAGGACAGACAGCATCATTATTCTAAAAAAAAAAAAAAAAAAAAAGAGACGGAGAGAGCGAGAGGTGACTCTGGGGATCAAGGCGGAGAGGAATGGCATGTGTGCGCGCCACACGGGAGAGTAAGTGCGCGCTACAGGAGACCCCTTACCTGAGAAAGCGCTCGTACAGGTGACCCGAGGCGACAGAAAATATGTTCAGAACATCGTCTTTCTTCTTCTCGCCGTTCTCCTTCTTGGAGCCGCCGCCCGTGATGCTGTGAATGACACCGTAATGCGTGAGGCTGCCGGGGTTTGGACCGACGTCCCGTTCGGCACAGATCGACGGTAAATCGTCGAACGAAGCCGGGGGGGGGGCCGGCGTGCGTCTGGGAAGCCAGGCGGTGGTGACCGTTACGGCTCCCAGCGGGGGGAAAAAAAACATTTTCAAACAGACCATGCGTCACTCCACCACAGAGCCGACATCGAGCAGACATAGCGAAAGCGTCCTTATGCGCGCCTACCTGCATGGCTACTAGAATACAGAGTCAAGTGTGAGAATGATTCAAATGTATCAGATCACTAAGCAGCAAAGTGTTTGTATGGGATTAAAGACGCAGTGACATAGTATATACGTCCTAGTTTGACGCCTACGTAATTCCAGCGTTGAATGTCACATATAAAGTTGCATGGACAAACAGTGAGTCACAGGCCATTGTGTTCCGGAGAAGCCACAGCCGCGCCAAACAATATCATCCCCTCTCCTCCCAATTCCAAAGCAGCGACAGCATGATGTACCGACGGATGCATGACGGCGTCAGAAGTTTGAAGGACCACCCAGGCGGATTCGCAGTGTTGCAAAGGCACACATGGAGACGCACTGGCCGTCGCCTTGGCAACCCAGTGTTGCCAAGATGGCGATGAAGTGAAATAACGATCGAAAATGGACGGTCCGTGCAGAGTTAAGTGATTAGGAAGGAGATGCGTTTTTTTTTTTTTTTTTTTTAAATGGTCTAATTGGAGGTGAACACATTCGAGTCATATCCAACCCCTGTGAATGTTCTACTGCATACACAGTTTTAACTTTTTTTTTTTTTTTCCCTTTCAAGTAATAAAGGTACTAGTACCGGAGAAACAATATTCTTTAATCTTTAAATAACTGGAGTAAAATCCGAAGTGGAGTTTCTCTATAGATATATATCTATATATATCTATATATAGATATATACACACACACACACACATATATATATACATATATATATACACACACACACACATACAGTATATATATATATATATATATATACACACACACACATATATATATATATGTATACACACACAAACACACATATATATACATATACATATATATATGCGTCAGTATTGTATAACAACGATACAAGCGGAAAAAAATATTGCCCTGGTCCAAATAGATTGCCTGACATGGGGCCCCCCATTGCCATCGTGCCTTTCGGAAACGTCACGCAAAACACATCACTTAAAACCGAGCCCCATCGATTCAAGTATTTCCCTTTTCAGACTGAATTAACTTGCTAAGTCTGACAAAATCGTCAGGAAAAAAAAAATCCAAAAGACACCCTGCACACTTGCCAAAGCGCCAACACACCCCCAGCTGCCGTTCAAGAGCCGCCGTTCGTGATGCAAGGCACATTTAGTGGACAGGAATCAGGGCTGGTGCTGGAGGGCGGTCGTGAGTCTGCAGTCACACTGCGTGTCCTTGTCTGAAACGGACTACTGATGAGGAAAGAGTCTCTCGTCCACATTCCATCACAGCCACTGCCGCGGGCCCCCGAGGCCCCGGGACGACACCGGTGAGTGAGAGGGGTGAGGCGAAGGAGCGTAATGTTTTTACTCTTCTTGTCCTCTAAAGCCAATGGACGGACACACACGCACGCACGCACGCACGCGCACTCACACACACACACACACACACACACACACACACACAGCGGTTCGACGGATAGGCACGTCACAACCATAATTATTTCCTATTATTTGCCTATCTAAGCGGGCCATTTTGAAGGGCCTCCAGCACAACAGCGGGCCCTTCAGATAAGCAGCTTCACAGAGTCAGGTGAGCGCCCATTTGGCTGACTGGCCCCCAAGATAACGTGGCGAAGCTCCGATTCGGATTTTACTCCAATTATTTCAAGATTAAACAAGGTTGTTTCTCCAGCCTCTGCGTAGAGATCCGCCAGAAGGTAGACACAAGGAACCACAAAGAACTACACAACGCCTTCGCCACAAGATTCCAGCACTTCTGCAAATCTATATACTGTTGTACGGTTATTCGAATTATTATGTTTTTTTTCTTCTTCTTTTTTTACCGGGACTAACATTCAGAATCTTGTTGTCGTTCTTTTAACGAGAACAATATCTTGCTTTTCAGGGTTTAACTGGCAAACAAACAAACAAAAAAAAACACAATTTAAACGCGTTGCATCATTTGTGTGGGAATCTCAACAATAGCTTCGCTCAGGCTCTCCCTTAATTAGTCGGGAGTCAAAACGGGCGGGAGTGGGATACCGTTGTTGGACTCCGGACCATTATGTTATTTTTGCTGGACGACGTGTAAAAAGAAAGCACAGCATACGTTTGCGTGACACGGTGAGTGGCGTAGATTTATGAAGCCCTGCTTTGTAAAGGAAGAGACACTGGAATCGTGCCAGAACAAAGTAACCGACTCTCTCCAAACAGTCAAACGTAAGCTCATATATCCCCCGGCACTTAAGGAGCATTTATGTCTCCGGAAACCATCCTATTCAACCGTTTGCTTAACCTTTTCATTTTTACCACTCAAATCCAAGCATACCCTGGGAAATGGTCTTAAAAATCGCATGCAATTGAATCTGTGGGGGCGGGGGGGCGGGGGGGGGGACTTGTGATCCTCTCGGCTTGTTCTGGGTCAGCCTCAGGGTATGTCCCCAGCCGATGAAGACTAAAATACCTTTACAGGACATGTCCAGGAGGCATCCTGATTGGACAGCCCGACCACATGTATTGGGATACTTCTCAGAACGAAAGAGCAGTGATTCCACTACGAGCTCCTCAGTCCACCACCTCGCAGTGAGCCCATCAACAATGTGCCGAATCCGTTTCTGAGACTATAGAGCCACTTCCACGAGGACCGGATGGCACACCACGGCGACATCTGCGAGATATTTCCAAACACCCAAAGTGGTCACAGAGCGGGATCCTCACACAGCCGGGACATTCCAAGCAAAGGCCAAATGACTTCGTTCCTTAACTTCCTGCAGCGCCGGTGTCCTCTCTATAGTCTCACTCTAACCCCTCAGCCGCAATGGCAACCAATTGTGCTCCTAAGTCATCTGAAGTCTGTGATTCCTTTTATTATGGTATTGCATACGAGTACTTGGCCCAGCACAGGTTTAATAACAAAACCACTTCCACGCGGAGCTTTCGCATTCCAAGGTGGTGTGCCCTCGCCAGAGTCTCAAATGGAGACCGGAATAAGGTATGCGAAATTGATATTCTGCATATAGTGGCTCGTCACCTCGGTCAGCTCAGGCACGCAGAAAGCGCAAGCCTTACTCGAAGTGATGGTTCCGGAGCTTCTGCTCTGCACCAAGTTGAGCAAGGCTTTTTCAAGTCAGGACCGCTTCATCCTCTAGCCTGTGTTCCGGCTCCCTCTACGCCGGGCGGGTAACGATGTACATTCAAAAATCCAAGGCAGGCACCATCACCCACAGTCCGTTCATCAACACTTCATCAAGTTGAATGATGATATTTAAAATCACATTGCGGAAACGCAGCATACTTACGGCTATGTGTACCTGTGCATTATTGTTTAGGTACGCATGAACACAGTATCTGCAATGTTGTTGATGTTCACAAAATGAACACAGAAATGAAAACGGATATATTCAACAGGAGTGGCACAGCTTACGAAAGCAACCAAAAAAAAAACACTGCATGCTAATGAGTGTGGCAAAAAGCTTTAGGTGTTAATTGGGTCGCAGCAACACTGCCTACCTTTTCTCAAAAGTGCTCCAAACACTTCATACAGCAAGCATTAAGTGAGGAGACAGGATCACACAGTTAGGAAGCGTTGGGGGGAGGGGGGGGGGGGCCACACAGATGCACACACACACATACCTACAGAAGCACATATTTTTCGCAAGACTAGATCTTACAGCATAATATCGCAGTCTGGATCCAGGGGATGAATAAGATCTCCTGAAACCGCAATGTATGATTGACAAACAGAAGGCACGTCAACAAACCCACTAATCAATGAGCGCCGGGTGGTCAGCTGTGGGAGAATTTCAAACCTACTAAAAACCAAAACACAGTGGACCAGTATGTGAAATGGAATACACACCTTGCTATGGAGTCCCATATGCCTTTGCTGGTTTCACTGGTTTCACTTAAAAGATCTTCGTTGATTTTGTCTGCCTTCTTCTGCACCTACGATGAGTAAGGAGGCCCAAAAGCACGTGCTCCATTTTAACGGTGTACAAATCATTTCAGAGTCGTCCATTTCTGACCATTGAACGACAAGGACACGATTAAAAAAAAACTAAAAAAAACGGTGCCGAGCTTTTCACCGCGAGTACAAGAATGTTCGGTGCAAAAAGCGCTTTAAGGTGCACACTCACTCTGACTTTGATGATCTTACTGTGGAAACTGTTCAGCAAAACTTTCACATCACCAGCGTCCGCAGGGGAATCGGTTCCGTCGTGCCTGAAGAAGTAGAAACAGTAAGTTAGCACAACACATTATAACCCCGCAGAGAGGATTCAGCCCTATCGACATACAGTACAACCTGTAAGTAAACCATAAACTTGAAATAACCAAATAAACCTTGGCAGGCACGGATGTCCGTCCGAGCGCTTGGATATGGAGACGGATCAGTGCCGAGTCTGCTCACACGTCACGTCAGGTTTGAACCAAACAGGTTATTCAAAAGGCCTTTCGTAGTGGCCTATGTAAAAGTCCATTTGAAATGCATCAACAGTCAACAAATGTTCCGATAAAATTCTTGTTTGACGGGAGCTGACACGGGCAGAGATATGATGTAAACACTGGTTACTGGAGTCTGGAAGCTGAGGGGCGGACAACATTTATCCCAAGACATGAAGAACAAGGACCAGACCATTTACTATTAACGAAAAAAAAAAAAGACAAATGTGGATATTTGTAGGAAAACGTAGTTTAGTTGATTTAAAAAATAAAATATTCATAAATACTTAATAATTTATATATACTTAATAATACGTAATCTGTACCCAGAGACAAAGGGCTGGCTCCGATGTTTTAGCCAATGGTAAGACAGAGAAAAAAAGGTAGTCGGTACAGACTGCTCTACGAAGGAGCAGCTAATAGACACTGACAAGAGAGAGTCGGAGGGCGCGCGCGCGCGCACACACACACACACACACACACACACACACACACACACACACACACACACACACACACACACACACACACACACACATAAAAGCGGATACTGGGACAGCTGCCAGGGTGGCACTCTGACCATATTCATTACCCTCCATCACCATTAGGAATCACCTCGCCATTATTTTTCCCATCAATACTTCCCAGCCGTGCCGTATATATACCGTTAGGTTTAATGAGAAAATCTGTACAGCATTGACTGCGTAACACTGGGCTTTTACTGTAATTGTTATAGGGGCCGATTCGTCCAGTGGCAAATGTGGTCTGGCGGGCCGGGGTCGACCGGGGGGGGGAAACACCGGAGCGAGCGTCAGGCGGGCACGAGCGGTCGGCTGCGGCGCGCGGCGAGCCATTAGGACCGCAAAGCTTACCAAAGGTAAAAAGAAACAACTAACCTTATCCCTATGATAAATGCCCCCCCCCTCCTCCTCCCTCCTCATTGGGCCATAAGTGCACCCCCCCTCCCTTTTTGCTCAAGTGTTGTCACCGGTGCGACTCAGCCTTTAGGGGCTCGCGTTAGAAAGCGCCAGAGATCAATCTGTATCCACGCTCTGAGGAGAGCGGAGCGGGCCGTCTCATTCATCGCTGTCAGGGCGAGGCGCCGCGGCAGCACAGGGTGCGGGAGGGGGAAAAAAAATAAAAAAATATGCAGGCTGCGGGAACCGGAGAGCACAGACACTCCCACCGGGCTCTGATCGGCCACCTAACCGGAGCAGAGTGCCGCTAACCACAAGAATAATGACACTGCCAAGGTGAAAAATGACATCACCTCTTAGCGTCACCTGGAGGATTGGGGAATAAATCTTGGTTGTCTGATATGATTCCGGGGGAACCAGGGGCTGTATGTGTCCTAAATCTCACGGATATCTGTGGAGGACCATATCTGGGATTGTAGGGACACGTAGTGGGGCGTCTACGAACGTAGACTCCCACGCAGGGCTGGGATCATTGCAACTCGAGTGGGAGGGATCATTGTACCGTTATGTTACATAGAAATCGTTTGAAATGGTCGGAGTCGCACTGAAAAGAAATTCGATAAAAAACTGAATTCATTATACTGCATTACTACAAAGTTGAGAGTTTGACATTGAACCGGTGTTGCATGTTGTACACCCCCGCCCCCCCCCCCCCCCCCTCTCTCTGTCTCACTCTCTCTGTCTCTAGTTTCCCGTCTATCCCTGACTGTCAACCCAAGTAGAAATGCCAAAACTACAAAAAGGAAAGTTCCTTTTTTCCCCCCCCCGAAAATGTATCAAACCAGTCAAGGCACGATACTTTTTTGATTTTATTTCTCATCCAGGGAAATTAAACAACGCCAACGCACTGTCTAGTATGTGCAGCCTTTGACACCTACGCCGTCCAAACTCCAAACACCTTCTGCCGCTGATGATCTGCAGTCTGAGGCGGAATGGCATGGAAGGTGACCAGCTGAATCATCCCTCCACTCGGTCTCTTCTTTAATAGCATCTTTTTTTTCCTCCTACCTGTCTCTCTCCCCTCTGTGCTGAGCGGAACTCCCCGCATTCATCAAAAAAACCTCGAGCTGTGCTAGTGTCAGCAGCTCTCCACGTTACCATAGTGATGAGGTTCACAGCTTGCAGCACGAAATGGAGAGGTAGCGGAGAACAGCCTTCACGCTGACACACCGATAAAGTCTCCTAATTAGCAATATTATCTAATTATCTCGTAGGGTTTGGGAAGGGCTAGGAATGGCCGAGACGAGAAGAGACAGCCGAGGCCAGGTCAGACGACAAGGACATTATAAATATACTATTATCTGAAATGGGAAATACTCACGCGAGAACCTGATAGATTTCCTCTGATCTCCCCTTACGCAGTCTCAGGATCCAGGCGCCGGGATTGGCTTTGAGCTGGAAATACCCCTGTTGTAGTAGAAACAGGGAGAGTCTCCGTTACGGCGAGAACATCCTGGAGCCCGACACCGAAATCTGTTCTTTACTGCCGCTATAATATTTCAAATGAACCCCTTATCCAAAACAGTGTGAGAAAACAAAGGCTTGAAAAGCTGCGGTATGGATAAGGGAGAGGTATGCTGACCAGGTTGGCCATGACGATGGTGTCATGCATGAGCGGGTCCCGACTCATGCCCAGGGTAAACTGCAGGCCGCGCGGAGGCTGGCCGGTGGACAGGTCGAAGCAGTGGCCCTCGAGCAAAAGGTGCTCCAGTTCGTACTCCGCCGCCACAACCCCATTCACCTGGAGCCAAACCACAAATTACAGGAGATAAATCAAGGCGGGGCGGGGGGTGATAAATGGCAAAACATCTCAACCCTACCTAAAGGGGTGAGAGGTCTCACACTGCTGGGCAGTATGGAATAAAGGAGCCGGGATACCTCCTGCAGGTGGATGTTATCCAAGTCGTGGGGGCTGCGCACCGCCTGCACCATCCAGCTGTCCGGTGTGATCATGTTGAGGGTGAGGAGCGGGGATTCCGGGAGCTCCAGGAAACGGGCGACCGGTCCGGGAGACACCGTGTCATTGGCCATGAAGGTCACCTCGGGCTCCAAGACAAAGCGGTAAAAGCTGCGAAAAGACAGACAAGCACAATGTAAGTATTTTAACCGATCGACTCCAAAAATCAAATAAGAACGACAGAGTCGTGAATTGAAATCCTGAACGGTTTATGTTCCAGAGTTGCGCGCCACCAGTCGGCACCAAACGGTGGCAATAAAAATCGGGCATGTTCGGAACCACATTTCCCCCCCCCCCGCCCCACGACAGGACATGTGCCGAGTATATATTCACAATGTTTTCAAAGCAAGGGATCTAATACGACTTGCAGTGTGCCTGATCCAGCCAGTAAGAGAAACACGTGCCGCAATCTGTCGAACCGAATTTATTCTCATTACACATTATTACCTCGACTTGCGGCAGAGGCCAGCTCCAGGCGAATGTTTATGCTAATTGCTTTTTCTTCAGCGTGCCCTCTGACACTGAGGAGTCATAATGAGTGTAGTTAATGCGGAAGACGCTAAACAATACCAATGCTGATTCTTTCTTTCTTTTTTTTTTTTTTTTTTACAACAGCCCTCTCATGCTGGACGCATTCTTCATTTGCACGGGGACATTTGTCAAAACCTACTTCCCACCACAGCAGCCGCGTTTCCTGTGGACCACGGGGCGAGTTGTTAAAGACGCCGTTTGACCCCAGAGATGGGAAGGTGGCGGGGGCCCCGGCTTTTAGTTAAAGAGAGGCGAAACTCGCCTCTCTTTAACTCGACACGTACACTGTCTTCTTTCCCTTGGTTCTATTCTTCGAGATGACCCATTTTCCAAGAGAGTAAAAAAATAAATAAAAATTAAATTAAATAATAAAAAACAGCCTCACTATGAACCCGCTGACAAGGACACGTGCTCCAAGGGAGCCAATTGCTAAGGTTACAGTATGGATCTACGAGGGACATGAAGAAGGTATATTACGAAATGCCCAATCTCCTCTGTTGTTTTATACTGGACAACAATATCAGGATGTTTACGATATAATTCATTTAAAAAGGGAATTAAAGGGGGGCTGGCCAAGTTCAAGTGTTGCAGCATATGGCTTTCGCCCCCCTGATCGGGTCATTTTCAGTGGCTGAAGACGAGTACGGGGATTTAAGAAATCAAGCAACCACCCGGCACATTTCATTTACAAGAGAAATAAAATAAAAGTGTGATTCCACTGTGATAAACTGGACCACTGGAATAGCTCAAAGCATGTGAACATATCATGAAGCCGTTTGTTTTGATTATATGCAACTGTCACTCAGCCGGACGGGAAGAGTGCTAGTCGGTGGGTGGATGGGGCCAGTGAGTCATTTGTA
Organism: Colistium nudipinnis; assembly: GCA_016785305.1. Lineage (NCBI taxonomy): Eukaryota > Metazoa > Chordata > Actinopteri > Pleuronectiformes > Rhombosoleidae > Colistium > Colistium nudipinnis. The sequence continues at coordinate 4,767,933 of JAFBJU010000683.1, read as the reverse complement.
AGAGAAGGCTAATTTCCATTTATCCATTAATTTCAGAATCCATTTCAGCTGATCCTAAATTTAAGTTGAAGAAGGGCATCGTGGCATATTTTCTCCCTCAAAAATGAGCATAAACTTCTGCGATGGGACAGAGAACCAGAGAGTGCACCTCAAATGACATGCCGGCCAACATTCACAAAGTAATTTGAATACAGCAAACGATTTCAACCTTTCATTAGTTTTCTGTTTTATTTGGTGGTTTTTACTGCATGACTTCAGCTGCAAAGGTGCGGGCTGTAAGCAATTTAACCAGAGATGCGAGGGGAGGCCCTGAGCAATAAGGTGGTGTTATTAAGCAGATTGCATCTGTGCAGTATAATTTAACAAAGAGAAGGAGAGAGGCAGCGATGCTAAGTCTGCAGTGGACAAAGGATACACAAACAAGCCGAACAGGAACATTTAATTACTGCTGGAGCTGGAGCTTACCTCTTGAGGGGCATCTCGGACAACTTGGCCCTGCAATTCATAAACACCTGCAGTCTCACATTGGCCACCTGACTGAGCACCTGCAGGAGTCACAGAAAGAATAGAACCAGCTAGGAAACAGCGCAGTAGTGACACACAAGCCGTGAGCCGCTGAACAAAATAACTAAGTTACCATAGTAAGTTCTTAAATAATAAAAAAAAAATATATATATATATACATATATATATACACACACACACATATATATATACACACACACACACACACACATATATATATATATATATATATAAGATGTTATTTCAGAATATATATACATACATATACACACACACACACATATATATATATATATATATATATATATATATATATATATATATATATATATATACACACACACACACACACACACACACATATATATATATATATATATATTCTGAAATAACATCTTTCAAGATAGAACAGTGATCAAACATTGATAAGCCAGTGGTTACAGGAACAGAAACTATGTCGATATGTCGATACTTTTTCACTGCATGCTGCGGTAGACTGGTGAAAAGTGCATACTGCAAACAACAGCCACCGAAGGTGGCAGCCTCGCCGGCTGCTTTAAAAGGCACGGTGAGTCATATATTCATACGATCCCATGTCAGATTCTTCTCCAGGCAAGCCTCCAGCAAGATGCCGCAGACAGCTACTGGGATTCGGTGAAAGTAAGCCAATGAAGGAAATGTTTCTAAATAACCTCATCAGACCAGATAAAGAATGAGCCAAAACGGTGTGCACAAAGAGAATTATTAAAGCCATAGCATTTAACAGAGGAGGAGGCGCATTGTTTCTCAGAATAAAGGCGGTACATGAAAAAAAAAAAAACGCTTAACGTTTCTTTACTCTGACTTTCAGCGCAGGGGATTTTAGGGTGTCCTCAGTGTGTGAATCAATCAATAGAGAAAAACGAAGGGGGAAGCACAGCGATGAGAATTCAGCTTACAATTAGCAGAGAGGACATCTTCTGCGCCTCCCTCGTGAGAGGGTCAACGATGGCCACCACATCATAAAACACCTCGTTCTCGCGCGGCGAGAGCTGGAGCATACTGAAAAGAAAAACACACACAAAAAAAAAAAAAACACATCAAAGCGAATTCGGCCACGAAAGGTCAAACAACACTTATTCAGCAGCGGCGAATCAAAAAAAAAAAAACGCCTCTCTGGGTAGCACGAAATGATGGCGTAGCTGTTTTCAGAAGCATTACGGCAAAAGGAGAGCGAATCTGCAGAGCCAAAAAGGCAGAAAAATAAACAAAGCTCACCTGTGGCTTTCTTTGATAAAACGGACATCCCTCCTGGCTTCTCCTTTCGGGGCAGCAGATAACAGGGCATCGACTTTCATGACTAAGTCACTGGCGCTGAGGGAACAAAAAGGTGTAGCAGGGTCACGCCATCATTTATGGATGACAAATGTTCGAAGAGATGTCAAACTGGACTGACATAACGTGATGTCCAGCAGGTTAGCGGCTCGACGAGGTTAACAAGCCTTATAAATCTGTGAAATCTATCTACCTTCAAACTGAGAAAATGATCATTCCTTCATTTCAGAATGTTTGGATTTTGTTTGTGCTGTACGTTTAACTTAAAATGGATACAATTGCCATTTTGCTCATCAGCCAAGTTCCAAGCACATCTCCAAGAAAATTAAACAAGAAATGAAAATAAGGACACTATGAATTGCCATAGCAAAGACTTTAAACAACCGTAAATGAGAGAATTTCGCTTTTGATTTTCATTAACTTTTCAAGTCTTATCCTATGAAAGTAATTTCATTTATGTAGACTGATGGGCAAAAATGCAGATTCGATTCAATTCAATTTAACACATTACACAGTGGGGAATAATAAAGAACACGGAATACTTTATGGTCTAAATACTTCCTAAAACCATTGTATGAAAAAGTACTATTTGTTACTAGAATAGTCCAAACAAATAAGAAACATTTAAAGGGAGAGGGAGAATTATTTGTGTCAAACATACTGCTTTGGCTTCATCTCCATCTCTTTAACTTTGGCTTTGACTTTCTCTGCAGAGCCACTCTGTGTGATTTTCTCCAGCAAATGAAAATCCTCCACAGTGAAATCCTCCTGCTCCTCGAACGGACCGAGGATCTAACGCGGAGGAAAATACTGTAGTCAGAACACGACTTTTCCCATTCATATCTCTGCATGTATTATTTATCAGTCGCTGGGGGCGGGGGGGGATGTTAAATGCAACGGTACTGTAAGAATGTTTTATCCACTTAAAGTCATGGTATTCAGTGATGTGTTTTCCTCCTTTCTATTTTGGGAGTACAGCGCTGCCACTGCAGCGGAGGAATGTAAAATGATATTAATTGTTACTGCCATCCGATAGGCCGGCCTCTTCGTCCCCAACTGTCAGCAGTGCTGCAGAGACAGCATACACACACACACACACACACAGTCAGCAGATAGAGACACTCACGCAAACACACACACGCATGGTGCCGTGTGTGCTACCTGAGACCTTTGAGAAACAGACAACAAGCTGATTGGTTAATGCTAAAGAAGCACTCTAAGGTCACTGGAGGGAAGAAAAAAAAAAAAGAAGAAAACTTTCAAACTGCAGCGGCTTGGAGGATCCTACTCCTCCGGGGCAAACATCTCCGCCAACCTCTAACCAGTGCTTTTCCGGCAACATAACGTTGCACATTGCAGTTTATTGTAGTACGTTGCGGTGGAAGTCCACTCACCCTGCCATTGCTAATCACCGCCCGCTCTCCAGGCCTCAGTTTCAGGACATCTCGACAAAACCGCTGCTGACTGCGGATAAAATCCACCTCCAGAGTGTTGAACTTTTTCTCAAAGGCATCCACGTCCATGCCCTGTATCAGGAAGACAAAAGGTTGCGAAGGTTGCGTGAATTCATAGAATTTGGAACGCACACGTAAGGAATTTGTGAGGTGCAGAATGAGCCAACAGAAAAGCTGAAGGACCTTTCTCCGTTTCACACAAATCGGAGTGATGCACTGGCGCAAGGAATGATGTACGAGGCAAAAACAATTATTCACAATATCATCGACGCCTCGCATCGGGTGTAATCGCTGCGATTTTCCCCAAACATGAAATATTTCAGCCAGAGGAGCGAGCTGTCAGAAATGCCCATGCGTGAAAATATGATAAATCAATTTGTAATTAATATACCAAACTCCTAATTAAGACTCTTGCCATTTTTTGCCTATAACAAATTAGCAGCGGGAGTTTGGAGTCAAGTTATTAGTTACCCCGACATTCGGCTCCTCGGGAGAACAGGTGAAATACCAATAATGTCGGCACCATCCAGTCAGCAAGTGTGTCTGGCAGCCAATAATAAACTCGTATCCCTCAACTCCGGGTCTCAACTCACACAGCCACCTTCTACCGAGCTTTACGTCGCTATTTCCAGCCCGTTGTCTCCCTGATGTTTAAGGCCGATATAACTGCAGGGCAGCTTGTTCCTGTAGGTCCCAGGTGTGACCGGCGCTATACGACTTCCTGCCCGAATAGGGAGGTACGGAGGGGGGGGGACCTCTGCCGTCAGCTGATTAGTGCCTGACATTTTGTTTTCTCCATGCGCGATGCTGCGTGGGCGCATGCCGCACAATGCGGCGCGGAAGAAAACGCTGGTGTTTGCAGACTGCTTACGGCGGCGCGCCGGTGGTCAGGCTTGGCTGAACCCACGTGGCTCCCACAACAACAGGACAGTGAGGAGGAACTCCGCGACACACCGGGTCCCAGAGACCAGATCTCCAGGCGTGCTTTTTTTTTTTTTTTTTTTTACTTTGAGAGGCAGCGTGGAGCCTGCCTTGTGTTGGTGTCCGTGACGGATAAAGTGAAAGCGGTTGCTTTGGTATCCACAGTGTCATACGTTTTGTGTTCCACAAATGGTATCCTTGTATTGATTCTAAGCTTCCTAGTTTACTTTGACGCACATGGATCTACTGACCAACTGCTTTCATGTCTGAGGCAAAAAAAAAAAAAGATTTTTCCAGCTCAGGGTGCTGAGACTTCTTGTTAATTAGCTCACAGCAGTAAATATAAATAAATCCCCGACATAAATATTGAAAAGGGGATTTAAGGAGATATTTACACACAACAAAACCGCATAAAAAAAAGGGGACTATAAATACTACTGTAAATATGAACATAATGTAACTCAGTACACGAGTAATACAAATGTTGAATCTTAACAAGAATCTGCTTACTGATGGAGGCTTTCATGATTTTGTGACTATATTTAATACCTGCATGCTTTGAGAACTTGCATGAATTTAGGTTATACGCCCATAATGAGGATTGATGCCCGCCCTTGGTCTCCTCTCATATCATCTTATCTGCCAAAGCACAGCTCTAAATGGGCTGTGTGGATTATTCAAATCTCTGAAGTGACAACGAATAAGATATGCATTTCTTTATTGCTGCCTTTACCTGCAACAGCAGGTCCTTCATCTTGGTCCCCTGCCGGAGGAGCTGGCTGCTTTCCTCTTTCAGAAGTTTTTGCACAAACTCTACCGTGGCCTTGTTCTTCTGGGTGAGAAACGCAGCCCAGATCGCCCTGTACAGCACAGTATTGTCTTCGCCGGGCTTCCCACTGGGGTTATCTATCACCCCGACGCGCACTCCAGTGCTGGCCTTCTGCTTGGGCACACAGCAGGGGTGTGATTCACAAAAAACATCCCACATTCACATATTTTCACAGCAGGTTACATTGAGGAAGAGAGCGAGGAGTGCTTCACAGTTCAAATGAAAGATTGGTCCTATTTTTCAGTGCCATGCAGAAAATGCCTGCTCGTCGTATTACACCCAATTTATCTGTATGAACAGAGAATAATTATGAAAAGACGACCTGTCATCATAACGACTATGTCATTATGTATGACGCATGCATCTACAGTGACAGCAAGTTTTGTAGCTGTGGGGAGAAACCGCCAGCAAGATTGTTTGTCAAAGACAGGCCAATGTGAAAAATGACTTTGATTTAGTTGGCACTCGAACCTTCCGAGGATTTAAGGCCTGTGATATGTTGTCACCACTACGCAAATTAAAGTCATGAGATGATGGACTGGGGAGATACTCACCAAATGTTTCAGAGCATTGAGCAACAGCATTCTTCCCGATGTGCCCTCTAAGTCTCCAGCTATCCACATGGTTACGGTACTCATCCCATCCTCACCTGAGATAGAAGGGCAAAAACTAGAAGTACCCTGAATACGTACTTTACATATCAAACTCCATTTACTTCATGCATATTCTCAAAACTTCACAGTCATGCTGTGAATAGCCCATTCCACCACACTGCAAAGATGCTGTATAAAACTGAGATCTATTATCTTGAGCGCATTTTAGAGGCAGGCTCGCTCTTCAACCCTGGTTACACGCCGACGATCCAAAGGAAGTAAGAAGGAAAGTGAGGCCCAGTCAATTCAGTGAACGTCCAGTCAGTGTGTGAGGTTAAACCAAAAAAAAAACTGCAACATCTCGAGAATTTTGCCAGCGTTTAGAGTTCTATTCCCCACAGTGAGAAAGGCAGCACGTCAGCCGGTCAGCTGATCCACAGGGATGGGGAGGCAATCGGCCACCTCAGCCTCACTGGGACACCTACACTCCCAGGCCTGAGCTGTGAAAGGCAGCTCTCACGACCATTTAGACAGCTGGCTGAACGGCAGTAAGCAGTGTCGTGTTGGCATGTCTTGATAAAGGTCAATTTCACACTTTCAGAGATCAGCACTCATTTTCCATTCCTTTCAACGAGCGAATGTACAATAGCTGTTCCACTTTGAATGACGAGATGAAAACGCCCGAGTACGCTACTACGCTATTCCTATGCAAGTCAAGTGTAACTGAAAATGACATGGCATTCGGTCATCCCAAATTGGGTTTACTGGGAAAGCAAGGCATGAAATTACAAGTAATGCCTTACCATTATTCTTGAAGTACTTCATTCTCTTGGCCACCACAGCCGTCTTGTCCCTGGCATCCAAGTATGAAAACATCGTCGTGTCCTCCCATTCATCTACAACTGCAGAAAAAGAAACGCCGGGTGAATACCGCAGAGGCACGCGATGAACTGGCAACGCATGGAGCGCGCACGGCGAGTGGCGCCGCTCACCTGGTGTGGACGTGAAGTCGAGGTACTTCCGGTCGGTGCTGAGAATAAGGGGGTTCATCCTGGGGACCACATTGGCCTGCTCCATTAGATAGTCCACCACATCTGAGCCCTCCGACAGCTGACCCTGTAGGCAAAAAAGGCAACACAGATGAGGGGTTTATCGCCGAGAGCATCATTCCCCGAGCACAGATTGGATATTGTGCAGGTCTAAAAATCTACCATGCAGTTCAGTGTAAACGTGTCTACAATTACAATGATGCAAAGGGCTGGGGAGGGATATTTAACCGCAACTTATCTTCCTATCTTGAAGATCTGGCAAAAAAGCAAGTTGGTTATTGATCAATTACTTAATATGCGTTTAATTATTTAACGCCTTACCAAAAAAAGTATTCGCCCAGTCTAAATTCTAGACTCCGCTGCTGCGGTACACCAGTTTTCCTGCAGAGATCATTAAACTTTCATCCAAATCTACATTTAACACTTCACAGGGGAGAGCCATGCGTTCTTTTGCAGATACGTTTTCTTTCCTTGTCAAAGATCGTCAACATTAACGACTGACCAATACCCCAGGCTATTCTTTGAAATATGAATGTGATGAGCATGAACGTACCGCCCCCGGTACAGTTGTTTTGTTCACCTCCACTCGTGCATGTGTGTTAATCTAAAGATACTTCACAAATAACCGTTGGCGGGGTGAATATGAAGAGTCTGTCCCTGCCTGTACAGGTGTGTCATACCATAAACACAGCTCTCTGGAATGCGGTGGTGGTGTCCATTATGCGCTGCAAGATGATGGTCTCCAGCTCATCTGGGTCCATCTCGTCCGGGCTCAGAAGGACCCCGTTAAATAAGGCCAGGGGAAGGGCCCCCAGGCCGCTCTTTTTGTAAAAGAGTGCACCATCCTGAAGCCACAAAAAACACGTTTACGTTCGGTGGCTCCAATTCAATCAAAGGTTAAACCGGATTTCACACAATGACACGGAGAGAAGCATTTTATAGCCTTACCTTTCGTTTGTAATCATATTCAGAGTCTACACCAAGAATCCTTTCAGCATTGGCTTTCGGGAATTTACTTTTTAGGTATGTCTTTAGTGTGTCAACAGTCAGTGACTCCCCGACGTTTACTTTGTTGTACAGCTGCAAGAAAGTGGCAAGTCAGATCAGATGTTGCCCATTAACCAGCTCTGTTTGACGAGCGCTAACTCCAGATAATATCAGGGTCCGATACTCCTCCTCCTCCTTTTTTTTTATTTTTTATTATTATTATTATTCTTAAAACAGTGATTGCTGATACAAGAAAGATTTAGACGTGAAATACTTACTGACACCATGGACATCAGAGCTTGGGACAAATCATACTCGTCTGCAATGTAATTCAGTAATCGGTAAAATCCAACCCCTGCATCTGAGAAGCCATCAATCTCATCCTCAGTGTTGACAACAAACACAAATCCAATTCTATGACAAAAGGGAGCAAAAAAACAGTCTTCAATTTGCAGAACCACTAGCTGGAAAATGCTTGAAATCCAGAGAGTGGATCACATAGAGGGCTGTGGAGGAGTGAAGAAACAACAGCAACCAACCTCAGTGGGATCTTATGCTTGTAAAAAAGCTCTGCTAGTTTCACCAGCTCCACACTTTCTTCTCGTACTGGATCTAGAAAAAGCACCTGACAACAAAGGTATAATCGGATAATCAGGTACAACCTGTCTACGACTACCTTGGAATACTTTACATAAGGCTTTGATTATCAAAGGCACTCCGTATGCTCATTTGTGTCAGCATTTATGTAAGTGTCCAGAGAAGTATTTCATTAGCTCTTGCAAAAAAAAAAAAAAGACAGACTGTGCCGTCAACTCACCAGGTTGAAGAAGTTGCGTCTGATCTGCCGGATGACACCAGGAAAGGTGGCTCTGAGGAGCTCCTGTACACCAGTTGGCCAGCTGCGGTACATTGGATCATTCTCTATGTCATTTATCCACTGGAAGGTAAAGGGAAAAAAAACACATAATATTCCATTATACAGAAAATGGGATTTGGCCTTTATAAACAATTTTAAAAAAAATTGAAAAATATATATGTGACAGTGTGTATATTTTGAGGCACAAAACCACAAATAAATCGATGTATAGGAAATTCTGAGAAGTGCAGAAATATTTTCGGTTCATGATGAAACTGAAGGGTTGCGCAGGAAGTCCTTTGATGTGGCCCAGGATGCATTTGTGTTTAGACAAAATATGGCCATATACTTCAAAGATCATTATCCAAAATGATTTGAGCCATCAGCTCTCGGATGCGTCTTTGAACTGCATCTTGGGTGCATTCACACCTGTCCAATAGTGTCTGGATAACCCAAGACGGATGTTGTGCATGCAGTATATTGCACAGTACAATAATATTTTCTTTCCAATAAACTGAACCATAGAGCTTTTAACCTGGCATAAAATGTGTGTGAATTCAACTCAAATGGAGTCTAACTATAACCTGCCTGCTCAATAGAGAAAAAAGTAATCACATATGTAAATAAAGTCAGTGTACAGCTCTTTGGCTAGAAATATTTTGTTAGCGGATGTGTACTCATTTAACCTGTGCACTCGACTGTTAGAGAATATTAGATATGGGACAGTGCTCTTGCTCGCCATAAACATTTGCCTCATTGGCAGATTGTCATTATCTCTAGAACACACGGTTCCCTTTCTCTTTCAGATACTCATAATACACATCTTATATATAATCCTCAGAAGGAGCGGGGCAAATTGAAATGACATTTTTGGTTGAATATAGACAGGCCTAATATCTTCATTTCACTGGCCTTTTTATCAGACGAAGAATATTAAAATGGCCAGAGGGACCAAAATGAAAACTTGCAAGTTTTTAATTTGATTGCTTTTCTTGGCTAACGTCCACTTAAACCATTTTAAATGATTTCTGGCAGGCTCCAGAGTGTCGCAATAGCCCGATGACTGATGCGTTAATTCACACCTTGGTGCCGATACATAAAAGAAAAGAAAAAAAAGGCGTCTACAATTTTGATCTGGTGGAGATAAATAATTAATCTGGACAGGACTCACCATTATGGCCGGATGTCTGATATCCAAGGCGTAGCTGTCATCCACCGCGTTCACAGGTAACCGCAACAGCTTGCCCTGATGTTCTCCATTAATGCCCAGGTTATGAAGCCCCTCCAAGACCCGGGCCTCTCCTCTGAGGATGTCCAAAATGCTGTGAAAGCCAAATCCCAGGTTACTTCCTGTACAAAGGTTGCCTGCGAGGCAGTGGCTTTGAAACGCAGCCTGCCCCGGTCTTGGTGCGGCAGCGTTATCGAGCTAGTGATGGTTTGAGGTTTTCTGGGCTGAGGACAGGCAGAACCACAGACCACCTCCTGCCGAGTTCCTACCTGAAAGGGTTGTGAACGTCCAGATCAATGTGCATTCCGTTAATGAAGAGCTCCCCATCTCCTGGGTGAACACCAATGGTCTCGCTGAGATGCTGAAAGACAAAGCTCAAAGTGTCAATCGAATGGCATTAGTGATTCCAGCTTTTGCATTCTAATCTATCAGGAAAGAAAAAGCAAAAGCGTATATGCCGAAAAAACATGAAGCATCCAAGGAACAAAAAGAGGAGCAGGAGGAATAAATTGCTGCATTTGATGTTGTAATGGAATCTATTTCAGATACAGTTTAGAAACCCGTCATCTTAAACGCAACATGCAATGTCCAAGGATGTTCTCACAGACGACCTCCTACACCATCATGTGGGAATGCTGCTTATGACATCGCACCTTTTGGTTCTCCTCAATTTCTTTTCTCATTTCCGGCTTTACGGCCACCCTTGTCAGTGATCTGTGGGAACAGTAAAACATGTCCAGTCACCATCCGCTTTTACCTCATCCCCAACCGGCTGTAAAATGCCAGCTTTAATCTTCGAAAAACCCGTGGGCCTCAAGACGGTACGCCTGCGCTCCATTCACTGTACTCACACACCCAACCCTTACTCAGCATTTTTTTGTGTTATTGTAAGCTGCCGGAGCCAACATAAGCCGGCATAAAAGTACTGATTACATCTCAGTTCAACAAATGCATTTATCGTGGAAGTAATAGGTGTCACGGGGAAAAGTAATAATGCTCAAGCACGTGTTGTTCTCGTTTTTTTTTTTTCCGAGAAAGCATATTTCAGGTGGAATTAAATAACAGCATTTGTCGTGGGTGGATTCACACATTTTAACACAGAGTAGGGCTCCCAAGAATGGATTTTAAAATGTTACCAAATGTGTTAGCCACTGAAGAGACAGAGAAAATATATATTTTTTTTTTACCTGGCTTTACTTGGAAAGTTCTGACTGAGGTCTCGCATGAGCTTCAAAGCATCAAACTTTGGCACGGACGTGATTTTAGCAGCTGCTTGGAAACTTAGATCTGTGAAGATCACATGATGAAATCATCAACATATTATGCATACACACGCAATTTACAATAATGTTTAGACGATATAACTACAACATATTCACTTCTCTTCTTTGACAATGGCTTCAATGTATTAACTGAATATACAGTACATTAACTCAAAAGCTTAAACAATAAACCACACAGCAGCCATTATATTTTCCAACCTTGCATTTCCCACACTTTAAGAGGGGCCATATCATTGGTACTTTCCAGAAGATGTTTGCGAAGCTCAACAAGGGGCTCCTGCAGTTCAGGATGAGATTTCCTTCGAAGAGGTGAAAGAAAAACATCACATGTACGGTAAGAGGCACATATTCTCGCTATTGATGGCAACTGATAGGGCTGGGCTACTTACTTTAACGTTTGAAAAAAGAAACCTTGTACATCCTGTTCATCATCCTCTGTATTTAGAGCCGTCTTTGGATCTATAGGGGGGGGGGGGGGGGGGGGGGGGGGGGGGGGGGGGGGAGTGTTTCATTTTCCATGGACACCGCAATATACAGCACATGTTTGATGATTCGACAACTGACCTTTTACTTTGGTGTCATCCACAGCTTTGTATTCTGTGCTTTTGATTGCCAACTCCACACTATAGCCAGCCAAAAGCATCTTTTGTGGTTTAGGATTCTGCAGCAGTGAGAAGCAGAGTGATTAATTCAATAAAAAAAAAGAAAACGCGTAGTGCGGGTTTGCGTCGACATGTACAAATCATCGATCACTTTTAATCATCAACACTAGTGATCCATTCATGTGCCATTTGCGAAATATTTCCATTTGCAAATGACAGTTTTGCAGCACTTGCCACCGTCATCTCACATTTTATCCCTTCTCTCATTATTTCTAATCGTCGAAAACCTCGGTAATTGAAGGTTTAAGGCTTAAAATCATGGGAACAAAATCTATATGGACCGCCACATATGCAACAAATTCACTCTTGAGTTCAACCTTGACAACAATGTCCCCCACATTCAAAGCACTGCCTCAGGCTTTCATCAGGACCTCCACCAACACACTCTTATCTCAACCCATGTCAACATCTTAAAGAAAAGCTTCTTGGGCTCATTCAAAAGCCATGTTACTTTTTCTCTTGAACATTGGTGAGGGGTGGTAACCTTTTGCCCTATACAGATCCATTTTAGTAACATCTTTTAGTTAGCACTTTGGTAAAGCGATGCATGGAGAGGGAATCCTTTCCAATATCTTGCCAGCGGAAAACATTTATAGTGGGTTTTGAACTTTTCATTTGTTTTGGTCATAATGAGAACAATATTACCTCTTAGAATGTGACAGATTACTTTTTGTGAACATATAGGCACATATTAGATTTATACATGACTTATCCACTGATAACTCAATCAGTGTAATTACGTAAAAGTACAGCAACTCACCGCTACAAAATGCCGCAGCACATATACAAGCGTGCCCGTCTGAGCTTTCTCGGAGAGAGCCTTATGAAAAGAGATGAACTTCTTGGTTCCAATCTCGGCATAGAGGATCACGATTGGAACATCTGTTTTATTCACTCCTGGATATGTGTGATCACTCTTGTACAGATATGGTGTTGGCCTGCAAACATTTTGAAATAGAAAACCATCAACATGACAACACCTTTCGACAACATTACGTCACAGGCTGATTACGTTAAATGAAAGCATTGAGAATAATACTAATACTAATACTACTACTAACTTATACTAATATAATAATAACTGCGTAAACTTTTAATCCGCTCTACAGAGTCAGGTTATCCCCCAAAAGAAAGACAGAAGCAGTTCATGTTACCTGCCTGCAGCTGCCTTCAGGAGCTTCTTGATTTCCTTGGTACTGCAGCTGTGTTGACCATGGATGGAGACAAAGGCCGGGCAAGCCTCAGGTGGAGGCTCATCACTGGCTATCTGGTAAGGGCAACATGGAAACATTTAACACAAAGTTTCCAAAGTAACCCTTATAGTTACAGCATCTGGGGTTTTTGCCATCAAAAGTATGACACACATGACCACCACAGCGATGTGATTCGCTTCGGACAAAAGAAAAGTTCATCGTGGCAAGTATCTAATTACAGGGCAAAACCACCAACCCCACCCCCCACTCTTTAACATGGGCCAAAGTTAATCAGTTAAGTCTGAAACCCGATTGATTTATTCTCAGTACTCTCAAGCAATCATCACATCAATTTACATTGTGTGGCACAACACTTCACTCTCCCCGCAAAAGGCCATTACTCATTCAAATATTCAACACATTTTTAAATGAGAAATATTCATCATCACAGTGCATCACTGTCACCAAAAATGGAATTTCTCCTCATGATTGCTGAAACCAAGGAAATCAAAATGCTAAAGGTATTGTGTATATGGAGTGCATTGAAAACTGCATAAAGCGGCCAAATATTTAACACAAGTAACTAATGCACAGTAAGTTAAGAACCATTGCAGAAAGTACAAATCTGAGAAAGGTCCAAAAGCACACAAAAGCATTATTAATCCTTCCCTTCTGACAACAGATGTCAACTTCACACACTTGTTCACTGTTCTTTGATAGATCTTTGAAAAATCCTCTGGCTCCTGAGGTTATGGACTAAAATAAGCATCTATTCCCTGTCCTCTGTGTCCATCTTTCCTTTCCATCAAATACATTTGTCTAAATTCTAAACTATTTTGACTACAACATACCTGTTGGGATGCATGAACAGCTGGCGAGTAAGCCCGAAGGGCCAAAGCAAATTTGAGTAGATTCACTTGAAGATCTGTGAGGAACTGGCCAGCCTTTTTGATGATCAAGTTATAATATGAGCGCACAGACTCTGAAGGAGACAAAAACACAAGACTTTTCAGTAGAGGAACTCACCCCTTGTGCTGCCAATTATTTTAAATCTGTCGGCATTGTTATTTACAACAGAAGTAAGGACTTCAGACTACCATACCTCCTTGCTTGTATACAGTGAGCTCTTGCACGGTGTCAACAAACTGCCAGAATTTCTCATTGCCATCTTCTCCGATAAATTCACTGCAATTGAAGCAGTAGTAATTAAACAGACTATACACACATAACACATTATCCTTGTGGACACAGTGAAGACATAGGTGTCATCTTATTAACTGTGCAAGACCAAAAGACATTGAATTTACCGTAATGTAATTCCGAGAGCTGGCTGCGCATTCTCACATTTGAGATAAAAACAACTGAAACCAACTTAAATATGACTGAAAATAACCTTCTAAAAATGTATATGCCAATTTATTTTGGAGGCATTAGATGGTTGGGCTGAAACAAACAGTAAATTTGATTATTAGCCAATTGGAAGAAAATCTGTAGCTACTTTAATGGAAATTGTCATCCTAGTTCTCGCCGCAATGATGTGCAAATTTTATGCTTATCTTTTTTCATTATTGGAACCTGAATATCTTTTAGAGTTTGACCTATTGGTCGGAGAAAACAAGTCATTTGAGTGAATTACCTCCAGGGAGTTGCACTGGGCGATTTTTTTTTGAACTATGAATTTAATTTAATTACAATGAAAACTATTTTTTATCCAGCTAATTAACTGATGATAAAAATGCTCCATCCACTGCAGCCAGGGGTTTAATTGGATGGTAACCCACTGGAGATGAGGGCCAATGGAATACCTTCCGATAGTGCCGCCAGCTCATTAGTTTTTGGCTCGAAACAACCACATTTGAGACTCATGCTGACAGAACTCATGTAGAATGCAACTTCCTTTCTATGATTATTATTATTATTATTATTAAATAGCTGTGTTCATGTAACAGAAATTAGACCAACATGAATGTCCCCGAATGCAGGGAGAAAGATACACACAAGGCACAGCAGAAATAACTTTAATCTATTAATGTATTAACATAATTTTGCACAGATTTATCAAATGAAATTAGTAAACAACGCAGAAGAGTGCTAAAAAGAAGTTCCGAACAAACACGTTGGCGATACATGTTAACTTTAGGCAAAAGTCCAAATCCTGTTTAAAAAACAAAACAAAAACACAATATTATTTTCTGCCACATCAAGTGGATCATTAGCTGTTTTCAGTTGTGCTGCTTAAACGTGACAATATCCACAGCCATGGCATTACTGCAAACACTGAGCTTCTATAATCACATTATGTTAATTCGAAAGGCAACCCTTAGTTGGTTGGCCCACACAGGAAAACCCAATTAATGCACAATTAATAACTCTTAAAACGAGTGAAAATGAATTTCAGCGTTTCCTGATTGTATGATATGTTATTAAGTTTATGGAGACCACCACAACTTCACTGGACAAGGGCAACACAAAGCCGTGTTCATTGGACGATGAGTACCTTGTCTCCAGGAGGAGAGGCGTCATGGTCCATTTGGCCTTCAGACTGGCAGTCACTCCTTTGGGTGCTGATGTGACCTGGCGTACAGTCAGCAGCAGCAGCAGCACAACAATCCTCATCATCAACGTGTCCTTAACCTACAGCGACGAGAACCCGGTTCTTCTGTCTCATGAGAAGTGCCAGCAGTTGCCACGTAGTTAACGTAAGTTACTACCTCGAGCCCAAAAATGGGTGAGTATTTGCATAGCCTATGTATATACGTATATAAAACATAAGAGTTTCAGAACACTTAGAAATTCAACGCAGAGCAAGTAGCTGCATGAGAAAGATTAGGTCAATTTTAGGTTTGAGGGTTACTAAGCTAGCGTTACTTTAAATGAACTTTGGCAGTAGTTGAAACTGTTAACGATACACGAGCGTGAATGTAAACGAGCAGTACAATACAACTTGCTACATGTAAGAGTATAATCAATGATAAACATAACCGTTGTTTTCATCAATATAGCCCTCTCCCCAGACTATCGGTGATCACGGACTTATGTAGCTCTGCATTTATGGAAGCTAACTGTACAGCCGTACGGCTAGCAAGCTGCCGGTCTATCATGGTGGCCGGAACTGGCCAGTACTCACGTCAGACAGAAACTCTGGTTGATAAATAACGCATGAAGGGTAGCCATTTTGTTGCACCGTTTATCACATAATTTTACCCATCAGAAGAACATAAGTAGGTGTAAAACTAAATAAAACCGAATTGACAATGTGACAATTTAAACTGGCACAGCGGTGGGCACCTAAAGAGACGCTGTGAGTCTAACGCTTCACACAAAAAACGTGTGTGTACGTGTGCGCGTGCGTGTAAAAGACTGGTCCACTGTATTATTATTATTATTATTATTATTATTATTATTATTATTATTATTATTATTATTATTATTATTATTATTCAATGTTTATTTTGGCTGTTGAGATGGGGGAGTCTTGTTGGTTGTTTAATTGCCTCATTGGAAAATTACTTATTCCCTGAACCTTTTAACCCAGGCCTATTCAACTAGCGGCCGTGGCCGGGATAAGGACCTTCGAAACTTTTGACTGGCCCGCAAGAGGTTGCCTGAAAATTGGGCTGGCTGTGTATTGTATAGCCAGGGGTGCACATAAGCAGTGCGCAGATGATCATGCACCCCCCCCCCCTTATCAACTTTCATCTTTTTAGCAGTGAGTCTTCACCAAAACCCTGACCCAAATTCCACAGTTATAGGGGTTGTAAGCCTGGAATTAGGGTTTTGGTAAACCCTAACCCTTATTCCACAGTTATAGGCAGGTCTACTCAACTAGCGACACGTGGGCCAGATAAGGGCATTCTGAACTTTTGTCTGGTTCCGCAAGAACTTGCCTGAAAATCGGGCCGGCGTATATTGTATAGCCAGGAGTGCACATAAGCAGTAGGCAGATGATCATGGGTGGGAAACATCTGGAATCCATAACTTGTGTCACTACAACCTACCTGGGCATCGCCCCTGTTGGAACACACAAATGGATGCAGTGCTTAAGTATTTATTTGCAATGATTTATTGAAAAAAGTATTGTGTGGCTGAACTCCCATTGATATTCATATTTGGCCCACTTGCTTATGAAGTTGAATAGCCCTGGTTTGGTTCCCTATTGTGGAAGGATGTACAGGGGGACAAGATTTGCTGCTTTTTTCTGTATATAGCAATAGATAGATTTAACTATGTTATAATGTATCGTCATTTTATGACAATGGGTACAAATATGCAGATCACTGCATTTGATGTAATGTAATGTGGGTTTGTTATCCTTAGCAGGATGGGACTGAACATATTCAGTTATTGAACATTCTTGATACATTTTCATATCCAGTCAAAACAAACTGGCTCCATACTCTGGCTTTCCTCATGTTATATTTATGAACTTTATCTCAAAGATCTGAAGAACTCAACCTTGGTGGGAATAATACTAAAAATATTAACTTTAAAATAAAGATCATGTAATAACTTCATGGATTCCCCTGGTTTCCCTTTGCATGTTCTTGGATACAGTTTGCTCACTATACCTAAAAAAGAAAAAAGAAAAATACAGATGTTTTTGATTAGATAATGTCGAGATGTACTCCCTACCTATGCAGTTTATAATATAACGAAATGAATGAAATAATGAGTAACCATTGCTACTAATCTAATTATCATTATAAGCATTATTAATATCAAATAATCTCACAACATATATACATTGCCAACATGTGATTTGTGATATTGGGCATGCCTTCCCTGTAGTTGATGAAATTGTGGGACACTTTTTCAAAATGTAACCTCATCTTTTATTTGTCTGGCTTGTAAATCTTAACCCTGTTTGTATAAAGCTTTCCAGTTACAAGCTGTATCGTTAATCACCCACCCTTGTTGACATCACCAGTGTTCATTTTGTAAAGCTCTTTTCAGAGCATACAACATTTGCAGCACCAATACGAATACGAGAGCAATAGATAGATAGATAGATAAAGCAGTATTTTACTCACAGATTGATAAAACTGCGTTTGCGTCTGCATTTACAAGAAAACACTGTACTGTAACTATTACAGCAGAGGAAGCAGCTGTTAACTTTTATTTGGTCAAACAAACCTGCCTTTGGGGTATACATTAGACATTACTTGACTATTTAAAAAGGGATATAGAGCACCCTTAACACTGGGAGCCCTCGGCTGTAAGCGAGGGATAATAAGCTACTTTTTCTTTAATCATTAAAGGTCACATGGATGAATGCGCCTCCGAAAGTTACAGCGGATTTGGGATTTATAAGTGGTTAAATGTCCGCGTTGAGTGTTAGTGTGGGCTTCTGGCTGTGCACAGAGATTGTGGAATACAGACGGGTTGGGTCGTGGGGCTTTTGCAGCCTAGCCACGGCGCGAGCATAGCGCACAGCCCATTTGTCGGATCGGCTGCAGCAGCATCCTCTGGAAAAAAAAAAAGAAGAAGAGAAAAAGCTCTGCTTCAGCACAGTCACTCACATCGCCTCGACCCGCGAAGGATGCTGTGGGATGCTGCTGCCGGACCAGTACGCCCATCGGACCGAGCCCCGAGGTGTTCCTGCTCCAAGAAGTCTGTCACACAAATGAATCAAAGATCAAACTAAAAAAAAAAAAAAAAGACTCAATTTCGACACCGGAGCATGGGTATCGTCGGCACGGATGCAGCCCCCCGTCGGCTTCAGAAGTTGGACACGCAAACATTTTACTGCCATGACTGTTGACTTTGGAGGAGATTTCCAGCGCAGTGCAGACGGCGTGCCACAACACAGAGAGCAAAAGGTGGATCTGTCCTCCAGTCCAGACGATGATGTGTCTCCGGATGGTGTTATTTGAGCTACACGAGGCACTTAAATAAAACGCACCTGTAATCTATCTGGGGCATGGAGGGATATTGATCCGCGGAGGAAACCCACGGGTGCCACTTATTATTCACAGTAATGGAATAAAGAGACTCTCTTGATATGATGGATGATAGACCCAGTAAGCTCATCCTGGTTCCGGTTTTAGCGGTGCTTTTCGTGATGATAGGTTATCAGTACATATGTCCCGCCGGCGGCAATTCGTGCCACTTTAAGACCGGGGAGAAACTGAAGGGGGTGAGTCTACTTTCCACCTCGTACCAGGACACCGACGACTTCTACCGGGACCAGGACCTGGAGGACGAGAGCCCCGCGAGGCTGGCGTCCAGGTTCAACTTCACCGAGAGGGACCTGGACCGGCACGTGGAGTTCAACATCAAGGGGGACGACGTGATAGTGTTCCTGCACATCCAGAAGACCGGCGGAACCACTTTCGGGCGGCACCTGGTGCGGAATATCCGGCTGGAGCAGCCGTGCGACTGCAAGCCGGGCCAGAAGAAGTGCACGTGCCACCGGCCCGGCAGAGACGAGTCGTGGCTCTTCTCCCGCTTCTCCACCGGCTGGAGCTGCGGGCTGCACGCGGACTGGACCGAGCTCACCAACTGCGTGCCCGTCATCATGGACAAGAAGGAGGCCCAGAGAGATAAGAGGTACACCACCTTAGACTTGAGAAAGGTTCCGCGAGAACACGTTTAGCTTCCGAAACCCCGCTAATTGTCGTGCGCCACACCTGTTTAATATGTACCTCTCCACTAAAACTTTTGGCTTCATGGTAGATGGTGGGTCAGGGGTCATGTTAAGTTGTCATTACGTCATTGAGTGTCCTCAAAACTATAGAGAGACGTGCGCGTGTGTGTCTGGACACAGGTGCTCCGTGACAGACATTAATTAACCATTACTAGCTATGAAGCCCCCCCAAAACCACAAATCCTCTGATGCCCCTTGACGCATTTCACATGAAACTTCTCCCGTCTTGAGCCTCAAGGTGAGCAGATATTGAATTGGCACAGAGGTACTTGCCTTCTCCACCTGGAATAATTTCTCATCATTTGTCATCAGTTAATGGTGTTGATTAGTGACGAGTTGAGATTCCTCAAAGGAGCCAGAACACTAAAATGTAAAAGGCAACTAATCAGAAACGATCGCCCAGCGTCTGCACACTTGTGGTTGTTAGGTATGTTTGCACAAGTCTGTGGAGCAAAGCATTACATTGCTGTTATAAATAAGGACCGCCGACATATTTGTTTAGTTCGCGTGATGCATATGTAAAAATGCCAGTGTGAGTCTTTTGTGTTCACATCCGCGCTTCACAATTATCCTGTTCCTGCTGCCCTGCTGGTGCCGAATTTATTATCACTGTTTCCCTGCCATTAACCAATTGTACGAAAACCATTTACAGAGCCACCCCTCGCGCAGAAGAAATGACGTTGCTTGTGAGAACACAGTCCAATTGTTCCAGCTCTCGGTGGTGATTCCTTGTTACTGAATTAAAGCTATAATTGCACCTATTGGAAACTGACAGAAACATGTTTTTACCACAATTTGACAGCATATCATTCCTGGAGTTCAAATAAAATCCGAGAGGCTTGCTTGGGAGATGAAGTTATCAAGTTATCAGAGGGGAGGAGAAAAGCGGAAACACTTCAGCTCGAAGTTCGAAGCTTATTTTTTTTCACTTGTCATTGCAAGAAGTCATACACTTTCAATTGCTTCGAATGGGAATGCAGCATAATTACTAAAGAGGGTGCACCGTAATGAACTGTTCAATATGTCAGCAATATATGTTTGTTCGTGTTCACTCGGCAGTCAGTGGTATGTATGTATTTTTCAATGCAGTAAGTGTCTCAGGAGTCGTTGCCTTTTTTTAATTGCGTTACTGTTCAGGCTCTCCATTATTCTCACCCGTTAAAAGTCTATCGGTTGGTTTATGGCCTCAAAGACACTTTCACAAGTAAACAAAATGTCTTGCCAAGCACATGCTGGATTTTTTAACAATGGATCACTTCCTTTTTCTATTTTAAGAAATCCAATCATACATGGCAGTACAAGAGCACAGAATGTATTTCTGCTGTACCAAGTGTTTCCTTTTCCCCCTGGAAAGTGCTCACTAGATGTGACAGCTCTTCATTTCACAGCTGCAGCATCTATTCTGCACTTACCATCCCCTCGCCCCTTGTTCTTTAGTGGGCTCCCGCAGCATCTATTCTGAGATTATGCTGCCTCGACCAACACTGTCGGCAGAGGCACACTTTGTCAGAAACCCCTCACTAAGCATCCGCTGCACTCGGCACAGTCACTAAGTGAGATGACTAAAAGCATTATGCAAATTTCATCTGCATAATCATTTTGTGTGTGAGCAGTGCCTTACTTAAAATGCATTTAATGCTGTAAGGTCAAAGGAAATGAAAAAAGGGTCCCTGGCTGTGTAAAACACCTAATTTGCAATGAAAACGAAATTATCCACTTGTTACAAAAAAATGTTACTCCACTTGAAGGTGCAATAGAGAATACTTTTCACATATCAGGGAGAAATGTAGATGTTTCCTTGCCCTTGCTCTGCAGTTGAGAGCCTCTCGGATTGAGTGGCTGTCTTCCTGCCATCCCGGGCGCTCACCTTGCCAGATCGCGAGGTGCCACCAACAGTGAGGTGGGCCACGGTGGCACTGTGTGGCTCTTTCAGCTGGGCCGGGGAGCGCAGGCACAGAGAGCCAGCCGTGCGGAAAGGTCAAGTGTCAGAGCGGATCAGTGTGTGTGTCCTGCATTGTGGTTCTTCTGAAGTGTGCTGTCAGTCAGGAGAGAAGCGGGGCAGGTAGGCCGGCTTTCTTCACTGGCTTTTTGGAGGAGCGCACCTCCAAGGGCTGTCCTCATCGGTCCCTCTGTGGAGAGCGTCCGTTGGATGCTGAGTGAATGTGGCTTGTGGAGCAGGTTGATTTCCCACCGGTTCATTTCACAGGCCTGGACTGTGATTTCAGTTGCTAAAATGATTGTTATTGCTTTGATTGTTACATGCTCAACGTGTTGGTCTGGGGTGACTCAGTATGAAAAACTGCAATCAGTATTACTCCATCCACAAAGCAAAAAAAGAAAGGTTGGTTTTGAAAATGGGTTTTAAGATAAAAAAAAAATAAGGCATTTTATAGATAAAAAAAACGAGCTTTGAGGTCGAAGGAAATGCTGTGCAGAGCAAAGAGACATGATTGTGTGGTGGCAACAAATTGTGCCGCATTGAAGTTTTGCGAGAGCACAGTGGCCTCGGAAACTGTAAACTCTTTGAAGAGCTTACTGCCCAGCAAAATTGAGTAGGAGGGCTTAGTTAACCGGGATGACAACGGACACTCTGACCGAGCTATGGGATGAGATTTTTAATATACTTATTCAAAAATTCAATCATGGCTTTATCATCAATGGGTAAAGCACGTGGACTGATGTTTTCATATAAATTCTATTTTAGCGTAAGCCTGCATCAAAACAAAAGGTGAGAAACGTGAAGGGGTCTAAATACTCCCCAAATGCACTCAGTTTCAGTGTGACGTTGGGTCACAAAACAAGGTTTTTAGATTTTGTATTTATTTTTTACCGGCGTTTTCCGCCTCGCTGTATGCGCCATGTCTTCAGAAGAAATTTTCCTTGTGCAGGGAAAGGTTGTAGGTCAATATCAGAGAACTATTTGATGTTGTTTCCTATTGAATCGAGAGAAGCTTATTCGGTTTCTCACTGCCGTGTTCTTTTCTTTTTCGTGCACTCAGAAAGCGTCTCCGAAATGAAAAAAAGAATCAACAGCAACACATGTTTATTGTAAACGCTGCTGGTCTGAGGCGAGGAGATGTGATTATCGCATCAGATGTGAAGTATCGAGTCAAGCAGAGCCGTTCAATCTTTCGCGTATAAATATCTTTTTATTATCATCGTAGTTCAATAATCGCCAGAATCAAATACCAGCCCCCGACGATGGTGAAAAGTAGCATGGGGCAGTCCTGTGGCTGAAATAACATAAATAAAAAGGGAAACATCGTGATGTGAACAACCTACTGACGGCGGTAGGTTGATATACAGGGGAGAAAACAAGTGAAATCGGGAACAAGCATGTAGGTGGTTGGATAAGTTTGTCTGGTAAAAGGAAGAAAGTGTGTGTGTGTGTGTGTGTGGTGGGTCGAGTATAGAAGAAGAATGACCATTCTGCTCATGACCAGCATGAGCAGGGCTAAGACAAGAATAATGACACTGAACATGCTATATAATCTCCTGACAATGGCAGCATCTGCAACAGTATGTGTGTTTGTGTGGGTGTGTGTCCATTGAAGCTTTGAAGATGTGTCTGCTGAATCAAAAGGAAGTTCAGTTTCCAAAACGTTGTGTTTTATTGACATTTAATGAGTCCTCTCGGATTGCATGCTGTAGTGATTTATATGTAGTTCATGTTTCTCCTCACCTTCTCACTGTTACAAAGGAGGAAGACTAACATTTGCTATGCAGATCTGTGATGAGTGCAAAAAAAAACAAACAGTCCTCAGCCAGCCCATAAATCCTGAATTTGTATTCGTTACAGAAATTCATATTTATTTTTAGTGCATCAAAGTCTTGTTTTTACCTTGATCAGGAGTGTTTTTTTTTTACTCGATTAGACAACACAACAGTTTTCTAAAACTTGATTATCCAATCAATCATTAGGGACCAATGAAAAAGAATTCCAATGTCATGATAAAGCTAGGAAATGCCGATGGGGGGGAAAAACACTAATGTATATACAGCTGTCTCATGCGGACATTTTTAGTGTTAATGTAGATGACTCATCCATGTATTGCTCCTTAAGATCCACAGGCTGTAAGTATTCTTAGAAAATAGGCATATAATTGTGGGTTTTTATGCATTTTCGGATTCAGATTGTGCTATCTGCTAAACCCAGTAGTTTTTGAAAATGTCCAACTGTGTCGCCAGTGGTAGTATCAAAAAGACACAGCCACGACCTTCCAACAGCCTCCAGTAAGATTAGAAAGATGCTCTCATGCAAATTCAAGATATTTTTCGGTCACAAATGTAGTGATTAGTCTGCAGCAGCCTGTGCAGAGTGAAGACATTTTCTAAATAGGAATTATACACAAGCAAAAACATCCTCGTCTCTTTGCCTCCATTTCAATTCATAGACACATTTTCCCATCATGTGCTGTTCTAAATGTGAGCTCTGTGTGAAAATACAAACAACAGACACTCCAATACATTTAGCCAGGGAAGCCAACAGTAACAATTGATTTGCTTCCTTTTTCTTTTCATTGTTTGTTGTTCAGAAGACCCAGTCTGTTTCATTTTTCTACTTTCATTTCTACTCTAAAACAGGTACATTCATTCATTATTTGTAAAAAAAAACAAAAACATAAATACCTAGAGGAAAGCAACTGAATGAATACACATAGAGAGCTGGCACTTACTGGACAGTATGCCTTTGTCCCCTTCTTCATTTTATCCGCGTTCGTTCCCTTTTAACTGTGGCCTCATGGTAATTACATGCATATGCTGATATTGCATTTTTTGTCAATTATAAACTCTTCATTAGCAACTTTCTTGTTGCTCATGCATAATGAATGCCCAGTTCAGAGAGTTCACTTCAGTACATGAGTAAAGTCCGGACACTTCAATGCATCTCTTTGATGAAACAGAGAGAGAGTCAGAGGGAGAGAGAGAGAGAGAGAGAGAGAGAGAGAGAGAGAGAGAGAGAGAGAGAGAGAGAGAGAGAGAGAGAGAGAGAGAGAGAGAGAGAGAGAGCAAAGGATGTCCCCTCCTGTGATTCTGGATGTCTAGATCACAGTGTCCTTGAGTGTTTCGCTTGAGTTTTTATGTGCAGTGAACTATGAGAAAGGTGTTTCCAAAACTGTCCGTATTGTGTCAAATAATAATAGAAATACAAAATGACAAATTAGTAGATGATAAGGATTATGACAGTGATATTGTTTTTTGGTCTGGTCTTGATTTGGCTTTTGTTGGGGGTTGAGTCGAGTAACGTAATGTTGGTATAACCAAAGAAGTCATTTAAACTGTGATGTGTACAGTGGCCTTCAGTCCGCCAGTTGGAAGGTGGAGGAAACATCCTGTGTGTGTCATGAGGAATCTCGTATTACTATTAATGGTTACTCCAGCTTAGAGTTTGAATGATGGATAGAATTGCTTTATGGGAATCATCTGCTTGGCTGGTATCATTCCTTATTCATCAGGTGTCCTGGCTATAATTACACAACTTTATGAGCAACTTATGCTGAGAACCGCAAATACATTCAAGCTCCTGCTCACTGCATGTTTCTATTTTCACTGGTCAACATAACATATACATATTCAGCCACCCCCCCCCCTTTCCTTTCCTCTCCTCTACTACAGTCCTGCAGGAGCAGTGATAAATTGTTAGTACCTACATGGCGCACTGAAGACGTGGCCTGATCCTTGGGTGAATAACACACCAGCGTCATATTTTATTCATAATAAGTGATGCAGAGAGGGCTACAATTACCGCGTGTGGTCATTAATGCAGCTCCGAGCCCCGAACCGTGCATCTCTCACTCCATCTAGTACCTGTCCATGACATCTCCCTCCTCCAGCATGTGGGAGGGAGTCATTACCAACCCGACCCAAATGAACTTGAACGCGGAGAGCAGTTGTGTTTTACATTTCGCTCTCCCTGACATAGATTCTGTATTTGTTTAATTGTCACTCTACTGTGTGTTATTATATGTCACAGAGTTGATCAGATGGGACTTGCCCAGTTGGCAGATTTTGATCAAATATCACATGTTTTCTTTTTCGTAAAGGGTTATTGCGAGACCTCAATGAGATACAGTGAAGCAGCGGGGTAATGGAAGCCCCACTGCCGCAGTTGAACCTCAGGGAGGATAGTTGAGCAGATTTACAGTTCTGGTCATATTTTTAGACGTGGGAGGCAGAGTGCTCACCACGGCGATGGGATGTTTATTGTGTGGAGCTGAGAGTGTCCTTGCAGGCCGTGAACTTTCAGGGTATAGTCGGTATTGCTTTTCATGTGTTATTAATTCAAGTCGTCATCGCGGGCAGGCCTGGGCAGCACTTCAGTGGGTTTGATAATTACTGTAAGTGTAACCTCTACAAGAGGTGCAACAGTGTATATATACTGAGCACCTGTTTACTGTATGTGACGGATGTTTGATCCAAATCAGAAAATATCAAACAAAATGTTAATTGTACCAATGGTTAGGGCTCAGAAATTCAGAATTATCAACAGAATTATAGTGTATCAAGCAGATGATTTATCAGCAGAAATGGTTATTTTATAATACCTTTTGGCGTCTGCTTTCATGCCTCCATAATATCGGATGTTTGAGTTTAGTTTCCGCATTAAAGGTCAACTTGACAAAAAAGTGACTATTGCCTGTGGCAAATGGGCGAGATTGATGCAATTATAATTCTTTTTATTTCTTTGAAATGAATTGAAAACATGGTAAAGCTGTGGATAAAATGATCAAGTGACACAATTGTGAAAGTTTCCAAAAGTTTGAATCACGTTTAGGAAGATTCTGTATTTACCGCGTAATGTCTCACCTGTTGGTATACAGAGATCTGCTGCTTGACGCACGGCGCACCAAACAGGGAGCCACGAGTCGTCTTTTGTTTCGGGTATATTGATTCAATTGAACTAATGCAATGTTACCATTTAAGAAAAGCTATGCACATGTATGAGCATGGAAAGTTGTCTTTGTCCAATTTGGCTCGGGACCATTCGAGATGTCGCTTGGCTGGAACCTGCCGCCCTTCTCTAAAAGCCACTCTAGTTAATGAAAGCTGTAGAGAGTTGCCAGAGTCGCTGCTTTCCTGCCGCTGTCAAATACTTGCTGGTCTGGCGAATATGAATCTCCAATCATCTGATTCAGCTTTTATAGTGTGATTAAAGCGTGGCATTTGGTCAAGAGGGCTGGCTCGGACCCCGCAGTCCCAGAAATCACAATTCTCTGGGAGATGGGCTTCGGCAGATCTCCCTGGTACGAAATGGCACTACGATGAGGAACATTCTTCACTTTAATGGGACAATTTCATTTATAATTTTGTTTTTATTGAAGGAGTGTCACTGTGAAGATTCTGCTGTTTTCGTTCGTCTCATTTCATCTGCACGGCGTCGAGAGATCCGTGAGTCACCACGGGCTCTCGCATCCCACGTGTGCTGTCATGGAGCCGAACTGCTGCTTCCCAATCAGCTTTTGATTCGCTTGTGATCACCCCCTATACCGAAGTTAGAAAGAAACTAAGCGCCTCATACTGATCTAGTTAAACGTAGTCATCAGTGTGATGAGAATGAGTCAGCCGGCGCGGCAATTCAAAGATTCCGTGTTTAACGTCCCCACGAGGCCTGTTTGGTGGCTGGTGCTGCTGTTATCAGAGGGGCAATTAACTGTGGCTCTTCCCCCCCCCCCCATTGAGAAAAAGGACATTGTGCGCCTGTGACAATAAACAGTCCATAAAAAAAATAAAAAAAAGTCATTGTGAGGAGCTTGAAGATTTTCAACCTAAATTCTTGAGTGTTTGTTGATCAGAAGCCGCCTGATCAGCAAGTTCATGAAAATTACTTTTGTTCGCGCTGCTTCAGCTTTTATGCTGTCTTGCAGAAATAGGTGGCTTTTGAATCACTTTTTATTTTACCGGTTGAGCATTTAGTTTCACCATGCAGGTTCTGCATTCCCTAGACTCAATTGAAGGGGGGGGGGGGGTTTGCACTTTACATGTTTAATTATAGCTCAGCTGCCGGAACCCATGCAACAAGGCAGAGCTGGTTAGGTTCCTTGTTAATTCACGGAGGAAGCGTCTCGCCAGTGTGTGGGTGTCTGTCTGCAGCACTGACAGCGGAGAACGCCAGGCTGTGTTATTTCACAATTGTTACCCGTAAGGATGGATGAGGGGACCGCGCCGGGGATAAGCAACTCCGTGCTTGATTTATTATAACAACCAGGGGAAAAGTCATCTGTCCTTATCTGGGGCGAGCTGGTGACAGGTGAGTTATACAGCAGGCTGGCCCGCCTCACGCCGCTCCAAAAACTCCGGGTTCAGCGGTTGACTGAGC
Source organism: Colistium nudipinnis (assembly GCA_016785305.1). Taxonomy (NCBI): domain Eukaryota; kingdom Metazoa; phylum Chordata; class Actinopteri; order Pleuronectiformes; family Rhombosoleidae; genus Colistium; species Colistium nudipinnis. The sequence goes on along the minus strand of JAFBJU010000683.1, from coordinate 4,740,076 downwards.
ACAGAGCCACGCGCTTTGAGGCGTAAGCACAGGTCGCGTCACCTTTGCATGAACCACCTTTGGGCTGGGGAGCAAGGGGGCCCCGTCCGGCATCCCCCGGCACGTACGTACAGTACGTGCGCTGTGATGTGGTAACCGTTAACATGGGTTTAATCCGCAACGTCCTCGCCGCCGCTGTCCTCTGCGTCCTCCCCGTGCTGCTGGATCAGACGTACGTGCCGCGAGAGAGGTTTGAATAATCGCGGTGAACAGATTGCGGGTCCAGATTGCCTTTTAAATCCCCGCACTTATAAATAGGTGCGTGTTCCCGGTTTATTTTGGAAAAATGACGAAAGACATTTTGATCGGCGGCCCACGCAATTAAGGGCAGAAACTGGTTTTCATGAATCGGTGTGTCATTTTCTTCATGTAAAACCACCGCGTAAATTAAAAAAGAAACAATTCGTCTAACTTCTATATGAGGCAAAACAAGCTCCAGGTGCATGTTGTTTTGTATGTCCTAGTCACTTAACAATATTTTATTTCCCAAATGAAAAAAAAAAAAAGATTCCACCTTTAAATCGATTTTCTGTTTACACCCACCAACAATATTGCAGCATAATTTGGATCCCCGGCCACGGTATAATAAGTATGGATTGAAAATCCGGCCTAACAGCAACGCGGCACTGGAGAGTGGAGTAACATCTTGCGGCATCGCCCGAGTGCCGGCGTGGAACAAATAGCATTATGTAGCAGCTCGTGTTGTGATACAGCACATCAACCTCATCAACGGAATACCATGTCCCACGATGGGAGTCGCTCCTCTCTCGAGGAGCCAGATGAGCCGCTCCAAGACCCCGCTTTAAATCCCTCCCCCAAATCCCGGGATCGGTTAACTCTGCGTCGCTCCTCATTCCGCGCCGGAGTGTGAACTCCGCAGCGTTCGTCATTCCGCGCGAGCCTCCCCTCACGTGTTTGGGAAAGGCATTTCATTTAAATTGACTTATTTTCCCTCTGAGGTTGATGAAAGGAAAGTGTCCCAACACCGGAGGCGTTTTGCCCCCCACTCTTGTAATGCCGGGCGTGTCTGTGAATCCCAATAAGTTACGCGCGCAGGAGCGATATTAAGTGTCTCTGAGTGCCTCATTTTCCAACAATAGGCGCGATTTTCCTGCAAATGGCTTTTCCCCTCCCCGACGCCATCGAGAAGCAGCTCATGCCTTTTGTTAAATATTTCAAGACGGAGAACATAGCCATGCATATTGTATGCCGCGTGACATAAATGAGCATCGATTCCGGGCCTCTATCAGTATATTGAAAAAGCCCGGCGCGTTAGAGGAAGTTGGAGGGTTTGTTTCGGCCCTGGGAATGCAATGCGGGTTGCCAACATGACTAATGGCTCTAACCTGGATCCCCTATCGACTTGCACAGAAAATACTCAGGGATTGATTTGACTGCTTATGCCACCGCCATAATCTCCCCTCCAACGATACGGTTTCACGGCTATTTGTAAAGCCGCTGCTGCAGCCTCTTTCCCCCCCCCCCTTAATGTCTGTTGTAATCTCAAATTTGATCGCGCCGGCTGCTCGGCGAGGAGCCGCGTGTCGGGTGACTTGTTTTAAATTCAACCTACTGTGTCACCTCTGCAGGATGACAAGGGATTGATGCGCTCCCCCCCGTGGATGTCGTAACGTAGGTGTATCAAAGGAGGGGGATCCTTTTTTTGTGTTGTTGTTGTTGTTGTTTATTTTTTATTCTTGCCGAAACAAACAATGTACGATGGATGCACGTGAAATATCCCGTGCGCTGCCAGGGTCTCGCCGTATTCATTTGACCGCGAAATTAAAAGGGAAGAAGAATTACCAAGCATTTAATTCGAAGTCAGGGAAAACTTGGGGCGGAAGAAAAAGCAGATAAACAATACTTCGTCTGGTCTATGATGGCGGTTTACAATTATCATATATTCTTTTCATATCAGGGGTCAGGTTACCTCAGGCACCTCAGCGTGGAAGTTTGTCAGCCCTCGCAGTGTAAAAAAGAAAATGTAAAGACTTGAGGATATTAGGTACAGACAAATCGCACCATCGTGTACCACAGATGGAACACGTCTTTGAGAATGCATACCGCATAAGCGCAAACGCCCGCGTGTGCTCGATCTGTTTGTATTTACTGCCTCTCCGAGTGAGTTCCGGAGCCATCTGTGCTCTCCTTAAGTGAGGAAAGGCGAGCGCCAAGCACCGAGTGGCTGTTGGAGCACCGGTCTGTGGTGTTTCCATGTAGATGATTGATTCAGGTGCGCTGAGGAGGGAGAGGAGGGATCCGGCTTGGGGCCGCGTCCGTTAATCACACTGTATTACCACACAGGAGGCATTTATCACCAAACACCAAAGGCTTCAGTCCACGGGGGAACACTGAAACCAATCTCGGCGCTTGCGAGCAATCCATCCAGCCCCCCCCCCACCACCGAAAATCAGCCTTCCCCCAGCGCTACCACATTCATTTTCTGTGCAAGAGGGAGGGATGTGGCAAAGTAAGTAAGTCAACCAACAGGGAGGTTTTAAGAGACTTCAGGATAAGTCCTTGGAATACCCTTAGTTGTATTTTTTTTTTTTCTCTCTGCCCGGACCAATGTCACAGTGGTTTTGGTGTGCCAGCAGGAAGTGCTTTGCCCCAAGGTGTTGAGGACGAAAACAGAAAGGAGAGTAACGATTCTAAAACCTGAGATGCGTCCACGTTCGCATTTCACAGGATAACAGAACCGCGGGAACACACACCGCGCCTGAGCTCTCATTTCTTCTCGACGGAAGTAAATGACATTTTTATTCCCCTATTAAGATGATCACAAATACGTATGAAAATATTTCGTGGAATCTATATATATATATATATTTTTTTTTTTTCAAAATATTAATCGTATCCTTATAAACAACTCACAGGTAAAAGGTCGAAATGACAGTCCTTCATGGTACAACGCGCAAAGTAAATATCTCTATCTGTATTGACTCTCACTTGAAATATTCAGCCTTCCGCTGGGACACAGGGCAAGGTAAGAGTGCATGTGACACGCAGTGGGCAAGTGAAAGTGCTTTCCATGGAAATAGAGGGGGAAAAAAAAGAAAAGAGGTCACGACGAGTTGCGGCACGTAACATTTTTTTTATAATTGGATAATACAGAAAGCCCCAGTAACACAAACCTTCGAGTCTGTTCCGGTTGATGTTGACTGGGTTGCACCAATTGTCTGAGTGAGCGTCGCGGCGGCGGCGGTTATTTGTTCCCTCCGTAGTCTGATCCGTGCCTGGTCCTCCCTTTACGTAACCTGTTGCTGTCGTCGCGTGAAAACGGGCTTGTCCCCACGGACCCTCGGCACAATGCTCGTCGGGGCTGACATTTACCGTGAAATGTAGGCTACTGTTGTTTGTCTGACTCCCGGCGGAATGGTTTAAAAGGAGCCGCGGTCCCTCGGCGCGTTTGCAGGGACGCTTAGATGACTTAGAGCAAACGGCTGCCCCGGCTTTGAAGAGCCGCCGCGTTTTTGTCCCGTTAAGAAGACAAACAATGTCTGGCGAGGCTCACCACAGCTGTTTTTTTTTTGTTTATCAACGCGCCGCGCTTGCCGTCACACAGTTGTTGGCTGTTTTTTTTTCGACTGGCGCAAAAGTAACAAAAGCAGAAAGTCAAGGCTATCCCCGGCGCTGTGCATTGGACGTGACGCTCCTATACTCTGGGAATATGCAGGTTATTTAAGGAACATTTGTTTAATGTCGACCCAACTTTTTGAGGATTCGGCCCGGCGGAACAGAAGGGCGAATGAAATTCCCCTTTTCATTGCAGGATTCAGGTCATTCAGAAATGCGTCGTCGCGGCTTCAAATGGAAACGAGCAAAAAAACAACAGGGCTGTCCTGCAGCGGCACTTTCTGATGTGCAGCGGAGGGGAGAAAGCGCCTCTCGCCAGCTTAGCGGCTAGAAATGCAGTCTGAGGCAGACCAAAAAAAAAGGAGTTTAGCGTATTTGTTCATTCCGATTTTCCCTGTATTATTTATAATAGTAATAATACAGTGCTTAATACCAGGATTCCACATGCTACACGTGGAACATACTGTAGATATAGGGACATTCAGAATGAACCCCATAGTTTTTCAAGCCACGATGTGTATTATTGCTGGTCGTCATGAGGTGCTGGGGGAGTGGGGGGGGGGGGGGGGGCGGGGGGGGGGCTGAGAGTGATGGGCCCCAGAGCCCAGGGAGTTATTTCTGCCAGCCTCCACCTTGCCTCGAGTCGGGGGGGAGACAAACAGGAAAATCAATACTCCCACTGAGGACAGTTCACTACGAGGGCGTCCCTCAGCGGCCCTGTCCGTCAGAGTCGGATCCCTCGAGCGAGATGCGATGGAACTGCTGACACGGCAGGTGTCAGAGCGCCCTGATCACACGGGTAAAGTCTTGTTTCACGGACAGCTCCAGAAAGCCCGAGACAAGCAACGAGGGCAAAAACGAGGGCTCATCTGCCCCTTTTTTTTTTTTTTCGCTTCCCACATTTAAGATATGTGCTCATTAAATTTCCGAGAGCATGAACTCAGGGTGCGTGTCGCAGGCAATTAGTCATTTGAATGTTTCTTTATGAATATGACATTACTAACAAATCTTCCACTCAACGCGCATCGTGGCAATAGAATCTATAAAGAATACACTGGGTTCTAGTATTCTGAACATAGTAGACATGTTAAGTGTTCAATTATTATTTACTCTGTATTCCAAACCTAGAGTGTTATTTTTAAGGGGCCCCCTGGGTAGAAGCCATAACGTCTCCCCTCATTTCCTGTGTCTCTCTCCTGTCAGCTGCCTCCTGTTCGAATCATAAAATCCCCCACATACATTAAAGTACACACAATTATCATAAAAACAACTTTGACGCTCCGCGCTCAAATACGGACAGTGACCACAGATGGAGCATCACAAATCTGAGCCCACGAGGTGCCAGGCACTTTTTTTTTTTTTTTTTAATGCCTGTATCCATTTTAGTAATCGGCCTGTAAATGGAGAGCGGGTGGAAGAGAGAGAGTATTTTCTCTCTGTGGGTGGCGAAGGGGAGGGTGGGGGGGCATGAGCGTAAGTTAGTGCTGCCAATGGTAATGAAGCCACCACTATAAATGGGCCGGTCGTTCGTGATTAACTGGCGTGTCACGCCTGAAGTAATTGCCTTAATTAGCTATTGAGCAGGTTTCAGGGTTAATGGGACAACAGGTCGGCTGTGAACCTGATTTACTGTTGGAAGTTAATGATTTTGCTCTCATCTTCCCCCGTCATTCCTCGAAATGATTTGATTAACAGCGAAGGGGGTGGGGCCGGTCCTCTTGTTTGTTAATACAAAATCAATTTCACGCCTGGCTGGGCTATCTCCGACGGTGTTTTCGTTGGACGAGCGAGGGCGGACCGCCAAAGCTGCCTCGGCGGGTCGCGGCGTCGGTGAGGCCGGCGGCACACCCGCCCTGTCCCCCCAGATTTAACTCCGCTAAGCTTTTTTCGGTGTCACGACGAGCGGCCGATCCACTCGGCTTTCCTCCGAGACTGTGTCGGAGGAATGATCCTATGCGAGTAATTGGGAAGCGGCTACTGTAAAGTGTTCCCCCTGCGAGGCAAGATCAATGTGTTTGGAAAGGTGTCTCGTGTGATACCTCCGTGGGAGGGGTGGGGCGGGGGGGTCGTGTTAAGACATTGTTTTCGTATCCTCATATGCCAAGGCCACTTAATTGGCCAAGCCTTGGACTTTTATGGAGCGGAGGTCAGACTATAACAGCCTGTTTTACTGTTAACCTCCATTTTCACCCTGAAAGCAGTTTAGACAAACAATTTGGCACTTCTTCATCGTGGCACATTGTGCCTGCAGCGTGGCCTCTGTGTTCTGACGGCGCTCAAGAGCTGGTTCCAGAGCAGTTGCAGTATTATTACAGCCTTTCATGGTTCCTTTCTTTCTGCAGATTGTCGGAGCGCATAAGTATCCCTGATTAGGATGGGTCGGCAGCCGCCGTAGGCATCCTGACCCGCTAAGTGTAATTCACCGAATTCGTCCACTTCAGTTTGGTGCAAATTACGACACAACTCAACTGACACCAATCTGTTGCTGCAGTGCAACGCCACCGTTTTTTTTTTTTTTTTTTTTTTTGCAGGGTTTTACTCGAACTTTCCGTGAACTTTGTGAGGTTTAAAGAACTGGCTCGAAATTGACGAACACAGAGTTGGACGCGAACAGGGTTTGTGGCGCAACTTGCAGCAGGACACACGAAGGTGAACCGGGATTGAGGTTGACGAGCAGGTTTTGTTTTTTCGGACTGCCGGCGTAGCGGAGTGCAGATCCAAATCGGACTGACGGTGCAGAGAGGTGACGGAGCAGGAAGGCATCGGAGAGAGAGAGAGAGAGAGCGAGGCGGGAAGAGCGTTGCAGCTTTGCTGAAAAGAAAGAGTGATTGAAAAGCGTTGAGAGTGTACGAGACGATCTGCGGCGGCCTTGTGGATTGAACCCTTCTCACATGCTGGAGCCGGCCGCCTCAGATTTGCTGCTCTTTTTCATATTGTCGAGGAAACTGAATTTCCACACGGGGGGGGACTAATAAAGGTGGTCCTTCTTGTCTTTCTTTTACTCGGTTAACATCATTTCGGGACAAAAGAAAATGTCGTTGGGCCATTTTGAATATTTACTGACAACCAAGCAATCGATTTTTCGTCATCATTTAACGCGTAACGCGCTCATTCTGTAGTATGTCGGGCGCGTCGTCAATCTCAAGCGCGTCGCCACGGCTTGCATCCGAGCTCCGAGGCCATGAAACCAAGAAAAGCAGCAAGTACTCCCACACGAGAGAGTATTAAAAAAAAGTGGCGTCGTTTAGTTTGTCGCCCGTGTATCTCCGCGTTACGGAACCTATGGAACAGAGGCCTAGCGGGAAAAGTGGGAATGCAGGAAAAGTTTCTGCTGAGCTTCGGAGAGAAAAAAAAACAAAAAAAAAACGAGCCAAACAACAACTTTGAACGACCCGACGGGATCCGTCGAGATGCGGCCAGAGGGGGGGGGGGGGGGGGGGGGGGGCGGGGTCAGT